>PVKE010000695.1:0-127983 GCA_004027555.1 Craseonycteris thonglongyai | reverse complement strand
GGGAGAAAAGGACATCTAATTAAAGCAGACAGTGCACACTGAGATGGAGTAAAGAATCATTTTAATAACACACTCAATGGTTTGGTGGTTACCAGGATAGGGGGGAGGAGCGGGGGGACAGTTGTGGGGGGAGGTGGGAGTGGGCACTAGATATAAGGTGATGGAAGGGGAACTGATACTGAGTGATGGGCACACAATATGATGCATGAATGATGTGAGGTGGACTTGTACATCTGTAAACTGTCTAATTGTTACCAACCAATGTAACCTCATCAAATTTAACAATAAATTAAAAAAAATAAAAAAAATAAAAAAATAAAATGAGTTTTATAGGCCCACAACATTCTAAGGACAGAAGAAGCTGAGAAAGTTGTCTAGATACAAATACAGACTATTTCTTATAAAGGGAAGGGTGGTTCCGTGGGCAGGAGCAATACCTAAGAGGGCAGAGGCACGGACAGTCATTCCCAGACAACAGATCTAGGCGCTGAGGAATTAGTAGCACGTGCCTAACTGGATTTCAGAATTGCTATGACTCTTACATTCTCTCCTTTTCTGAACTGGAGTATCTATTGGGGTTATGCTATTTCTGCCCCACCATTGTCTATTAGGTGTAAGGGAGACAGATAACTTGTCTGTTTAGTGTTTAGGTCTTTAGATTAAGAAGAACTCTAATTGAGGAAGCGCATTCAGGAGCTTCATCTACTCCTGGACCTGATGTAGCTAATGATTTCTGGACTTCCAGATAATTCTATGCTTGCTCTCAGATAGTAATAGCTAGGAAGTTCTAGCATGGTGCCAGATACAAGTGAAACCATCTTGAATTCTCCAAACTTGCCCATCTCTCAGTCAAGAACCACTAAATAACCTCAGTCAGTACCACGAGGAATAGAAGAATGACCCAACTGAATAACTCCTCAGCTACAAAAGTATGTGACAATAAATTGATCGTTTAAAGTCATTAACTATTGGGGTACTTTGTTACACAGCAATGAGAAGCCATTACATAAGGTTTATGTGTGTGCTACATAGCATAAGCATTTTTGTCATCCTGTCTCAGAATTTACCTGTTTCCTGTCTATCTACCTTACTAAAATGTAATTTCTTCAAAAGGAGAAATTCTATCATAATCATGGTTAGATCCTTCATAGCACTCAGCACAGTCTCTGGTCTACTGTAGGCATCCAATATGGCAAAATAGGACCAGAATCTAGTTGAGTTTCTTTTTTTATTTTTCTTCAATAAAGACATTTTAGTTCTTTTTCTAATTCTGAACACCGAATTAGAGACTGGGCACATAAAGGGGCAACACTAGGCCTTTATCACAATCTGTAGGAAAGAAAGTAGAAGGAAGTGGGGAATTGCAGGGCAGTGGAAAATGTGGTTATGGGAAACTAAACCCAGGTAGAGAAAGTTGGGAAATGTTTCTAAGAGACAACAAAATAACCTGAGCCTTGAAGGATTATAGGTGATTAAAGGGTGAAGGGTGGGAGATGGACAATTTCCAGTAGACTCTCTGTTAACCAGAATTCAAGCAACTGGCACTCTCGAGTAAGGTGACCAACTGTCCTCCTTTAGGGAGAACAGTCCTCCTTTTTGGAAGTTCTGTCCTCCCTCGAAAAGTGTCCTCCTAGTTGTCCTCCTTTTCGACTTGTGTTCAGTTTTTATCCACAGAACTACCAGACATTAAAATAGACGACAATTGTCTATTTGAAGAAATTAGAAAACTGAATATTTATTTATATTCTGAAAAATTGGTTGAGTGGGAAAATGAACATGTTGAAGTTGACAAAAGATGGGTGGAAATATTCAACCATTTCAAAAATGCACATATACCATATGAAAATTTACTTCTTCTAGTCCAATTTACCTTGTGCTGCCCTGGCACTAATGCAGCAGTTGAAAGGGTATTTTCAATTGTTAATGGTTTTTGGACAACTGAAAAATCAAGACTGAATGTTGATACTTTAGCTGCAGCACTTGCTGTGAAATTCAATATGAAAAATAGTTTTTGTATGGGTATTTCTAATATTTTGTTAGAAAATGACACATTAACAAAAAATATTCATTCAATCAAAAAATATTCACATTTAAATAATAATTAACCATAATACTCCTTCATTATCTATTTACTATATTATAATGCTTTCTGTTTAGTTATTGTTGCAAAGAAGAAAATTTTTTTATTTGCAATATTTGTTTCTTTAATTTATTTTTGTCCTCCTTATTTATTTATGTCCTCCTTTTCATTGGAAAAAAGTTGGCCACCTTACTCTCGAGCAACCAGCAAAAAAATCAAAGAAATAGTACTTTAAAGAAAAATGAAAATAAAATCCCAGCATGTTATGCAGCTACACATCATGCAAAAATGTGACTTTTCATGAGAGGCACAGGGCCTCAAAGTAAGCTGATATTCATTCATTTTTCAAAAAGCTACATGCAAGTTTGCCAGTGAAGCATCATCTACTGATGTAGACCCCAAACCAACTACATCCAGTTCTTCTGATCCTGCTACATCATCAGATCCTGAGAATCCTGGTGCTATGTCTTCCAATAAACTCTCTACCCCCACTGTAACAGTTATAAGTGTGTGTGTGTGTTTTGAAGTTACTTGAAGTTAAAAAAAAAATTATGTTAGTGAAGTTCATAAAGTTGAAAAGTTTATTGACTACCATTTAAAACTGCACACTGAATTCTCAACCCTGTCTTTATAATAAAATTGCATTCCATTCAGTTTGTCTTTGTCTTAATTTGCTTTTAATTGCTGTATTTCAATATTGATATCAAGGCAATACAGAGTTTATGGTATGGTATGGGATAGTATGGGAAATAGTGTTAGTTAGGCCTATTTTTAATAGTAGCCTTCAAGCAACCAGAAACTACATTTATCCAACATCTACCAATCCCCATGGGTGCCAATTAACTGAGAGTCTGCTGTATAAAGAGGGAAGAGCAGAGCAGCGACAGAGAAATGCAAGGGAAAACCTTCTACTCTGGACACAGCAGTTAGAACACTCATTGAAGCATGATGCAGGTGTGGATAATTGTCAGGAGATGGAGCTGAAAACGTCCATAACACTTTGCAGGCTATACTGGGGATTTTAAATAAGGCCACTGAGATTCTGCTTTAACGTTTTGAACATGAGCTGGAGAAGAGCCCACTGATGTTTGAAAAGTTTGCCCCACTAGGAGTAGCAGTCGCAGAAGCCTCGATAGCAACCCAGACAGAACGCGATGAGGGTGTGAATGCAGACAGGGCTGGTGGAGATGGAGAGGGTGGGGCAGATTGGAGAGGTGATTATGAAGCGGAGCCAACAAGAGTCGGTGTGAGAATAACAAGGGAGTTCTCCATCAGAACCAGGTTACAGATTTTGGTAACTAGAGAGAGAAGAGGAGCCAGGAGGATGGAGCAGAGACACAGAATCCGGGCCCAGGCCTGTGTTGGAGAGTGGGCATACGATTAAACTTGGAAACAGAGAAATTTGAAGTCCAGCTCAAATATGTTGCATTCAAGTTTCTGCTGGAACATCCATCCGGAAATGTATAGCAAGCTGCCTGAGTCCACAAGAAGCCTTGGGGTTGGAGATTCAGACTTCAGAGGCGACATGGGCATGTTGGTGCTGACTGCAGCCATGGTTCTGGATGGGAACAGTCATGGAGAACACAAAATGGACCCAAGGAGACATGTGTGAGTGCAAGGAGGCAGGCTGGAATAGGCGCTGAGAAGCTGCATCTCTGGCTAATAGGAAACTATGGCGAGAGCAATGCCATATATAGGACAAGGCAGGGGTTGAAGTGGGGGAGAACTAGAGCTCAAAAGTAGGTCACAGTCAGCTGCTTCAAATACAAACAAATTTGTACATTGACAAGGGGTCTGTCAAGTGTATGGCGTGGGGGGTAGGGCTTGCAACAGAGACAATCAGCAAAGAGTTTTTTTCTTTCAAGGAGAGTGCCGTTTTGGAAGGGGTCGTGGGACCTAGGTGGGTGCTCTAGCCGAGGGCACGGGCTGGGAAGGATGGGCAGCCCGTCCTCAGACATGCAGGGAGAGAGGTGGGTGACTGTCAGGCGGAGAGCAGAGGTTCAGTCAATGGGGAGAGAATAGGAAGAGGTGATGGCTTGTTTTGTATTTATTTTTCCAAATGACAGAACAACTGTCCAGAGCAAACAGTTGAAATGTTTGAGAGGGAGTGTATCAGATAAAGTGTAGGAGAATTAGAGCAATGCATGGCCAAAGGCACAGGACCGGGCTGGCCAGCACCTGGGCAAGTTGATATTCTCAGCAGTGAGGCTGGCAGCCTGAGGCTCCTTCATTCACACCTGAGAAGCAACAGGCTGAAAAATGATAGGAGCACTTTCCTGAGAAATCAACTTTCCTCACTTAGAGCAGTGAAAGCATTGTGAGTTTGCCAGTACCTGGAGAGGGGGGAGGCAGGGGGAGGGAGAGTTGTGGGGGGAGGTGGGAGTGGACACCGGATATATGGTGATAGAGGGGGAGCTGATTCTGGGTGGTGGGCACAAAATGCGATGCATGGGTGATGTGATGTGGACTTGAACATCTGGAAACTGTCTAATTGTTACCAATTAATGTCACCCCATTAAATTTAACAATAAAAAAGAAGATAAAAAATGTAAATAATAAGGTGGCAATAAATACATACCTATAAATAAAAAATAAAAAAAGAGGAGTCTCTAACTTTTAGTAAAGATAGTATCATGGAATTTAATAGAGCAGGTTCTAGGATAGGACTTGGAATCAGATCTTGGATTCGCCATTATTTAGCAATTTGAACTTGAGTAACTTTCTCATTTTCTGTGTATTTTGTAAGATAATGTTATTATCTCAAAGGATTGTTGGGACGTTAAGTGAGATAATACCACACCAAAAACACTTGGAACAATGCCTGATTCAGAGTAAGCATTTCATAATAAGCAATTAGTATTAATAGTACTTTCCCACTGGGCCCTCCAGGAGCTTCTTAAGGGTTTGCCTATGAACAGGAAGTGACAAAAGCTATTGAGTGGACAACATAGTCAGAATGCATTCTGCCATGGCAGGGCCTCCAGCTACTTCTCAGCTCGTGACACAAATTCGTTGCTTACTCTATTCTACTGATCTAACTCTCATGCTGTCAAAGCAAATAAATAGTAACTGAAAGTAATGATTTTTTCAGGAACTAAGGAAGTCTTGTCTTTCCCTAATGTTTCTAATACTCAAAATAAATACTAGTGAGAGACTTTCAATCACTCTAAGAAATACTAGTGCACTTTGTCCTTACAATAAATTTGTCAAGTAAGATGACTACACTAGCTTGTTTCACTGACGAGGTACTGAAGTGTTGGAAGGCGTGCTAAGAATCTCATTTTACTCACCCTCCACGGCTGCCCCTCTGAGTATCCAAGGTCCCAAGCAGAGAAAATTTCTTCCTGCTGCAGGCAAACAAGCATGAGGTCACTCAGGAATTCTGTACATAGTGATCTCTCTTGGTCACTCAAAGACCCTTTTTTCAACTGAGTCCACTGAGGCCTTCCTGAAGACTGGCCTGGGCTTGAACAGAGGAAGTAGGAGAAAATGCTGTTCCCCACCCCCACCCCTTCCTTCTCTCCATATTTCAGGGCCAGCCAAGGCCCTGACCTGCTCCTGAGAGATTATGACTGAGTGGGCTCCAGATAAGTTATTCCTCCAGTGGAGACAGCAGTGAGGCTGACTGCCAACGACTCCTCCTAACAATGCACTCTCAACACAGGACACTTTAATGAGCCTGTTCAGGTCTGTGGCCTGATGCCAGGGCAGTGAGAGAGGGAGGAGGGAGGGAGGGAGAGAGAGAGAGAGAAAGAGAGAATGATGAGATGCCCCTGTCACAGGGACAGAGAGAAATAATGCACCTGGCCAGAGGGCAGGTGGTTCAACTAGAATATAAACCTCTCATCGGGAATCAGCTGTTGCAGGGTGATTGGCAGGGGCTGCAGGTGGAGAGAAGAGAAGGGAGAGGTTGCACAAAGCTGCAGAGAGGACACACCACATGCCTCTGCATTCCTCTAGCAGGTGCATAGCTGCTTGGCATGGACTTGGCCACTGTCTCCAACATCTGATCTGCCCTGGTAAGAGTGAGATAGATGATGCATCCTTCATATCAAAGATAACTTCCCGGGGGAAGCTGGGATAGCTCAGCGGGTTAAGCACTCACTTTGCAGCCCCTGAGATGAGGGATGGAATCCCGGCCCTGGCCCATGTGGACCCATATGCTGAATTGAGGTGTGCTTCCCACGCGGGAGACCCCTGGTTCGGTTCTTGTCCTGCGCTGCCACCACCCAATTGTATGGAGTGAAACCATGTCGAAAACTGATGACGTACAGCTATGGAGACTGCTCTGGGCCCTCTCACTTCTCTCTGTCTCTCTCTGTGAAAAATAATAAAATAAATCTTAAAAAAATGTAAGATAACTTCCCAGTAAATAAATCCATCTGACTCCCTGGAGAATTTTTCTAGTGATTCTTAAACAGGACAAATCCCCACTAAGTGGATACATCAGAAAATACAGATTGCACCCAGCATAAATAAAAAACTTCCCCAGCTCTAGGTGACGCGCTTTATGTACATCAATATCAGTTACTTGTAGTTATCTGTCAGAGAAGGACTAGAGGGACAAAACTTGCTTTCATGAGCTTCTCTCTTTACATGTGGCGATTCTGTATAATTAGAATATGATAGGTATACACCACAGAGCAAGCAAGAAAAGCTCCAAGTTGGAAGTGGAACGCAATGAGTGGTGGGCTGGGGTCTCATCAAGTGCCCAGTGCTGGGTGCAACTCTCACTGCGCATCTTTACACAGCCATGCCACCTGCTGGACTGCAGCTTCATTGAAGGTAGAACAACGAGACATACATCAACAGTAGAACAGACAAATGTGGTGTTGTCATTAAAAGTGCACTAAACTGCAACGAGCAGTAACAATCCACAACTATACACAAATATGCGTAAAGTTCACAAACGTAACATCTGAAAATTTTATTTATTGAGAGAAAGTGAGAAAGACAGAGAGAGAGAGAGAGAGAGAGAGAGAGAGAGAGAGAGAGAGAGAGAGAGAGAGAGAGAAGTGGGCCAGAGCAGTTTCCATAATTGTCTATCATGAGTTGTGATGTGGTTTCATTCCACACAGGTGGGTGTGGGACCTCGGGGGCCAGAAAACGAACTGGGGAACCTCCCGCATGAGAGGCAAGAACCTTTGCTGCTGAGCCAACCTGGTGGTTACCAGTTGCACTGCATTCAGCATATGGGTCTGCATGGGCCAGTGCCAAGAACCAAACCCTGGACCTCACGATTTTGAGGCTCAACTGCTGAACTATCCTCGCATTGCCCCCACCCTGCCCCCAAACATAGTAGTGAAGAAAAAAAACCAGACATAAACAAATACATATTGTATCAATCAATTCAAATGAAGTACAGAACGGACAACACTACAATACGTTACATATATTAGTGATCCTTGAGTGAAGTATGACTAGAACAGAACTCAGGGGGCGGCGACAGTAATGGCCATTTCGGGGTCTTGACCTGAGTGTTGATTATATGGATGTGTTCAGCTTATGAGAATTGATCAAACTGTACATTTGATTATGTCCTTTTTCTGTGTTTATAGAATACTTCAATAGGAAAGCTAGAAACTGGTGTGGGAAGGGAAAAATAAATTGAGTAACTTCTGGGGTTTCATTCGGCTCTTGAGGGCCTTCATTCAAGTTTGTTAATCATCACAGCTTTTAGTTTCTCTTTCTTTTAATGTTTCCTCTCCTCCCTTGGGCGCCTTTTCCATCAGTATAAAAGATGTGGGAGGTGAGTTGGGCAGAATAAAGGGGAAAATTTAGTACCTTACTTGGTTTCTTATAAGCAGTTCTGACCTCAGGCTTAGTGGGAAATGGGGCTGAGCCCATAGATTATAATCAAGCTTGGTTTTATCAGTAAATGTCAATGATTGGCATGTCTCCGTCCCTAGCAGTCAGTTCTGAGTCTAATCTTTAGATCTAGGCAGAGAAATGGAACCTGCTCTAGGATTTGGGGGTTTGTGAAAGTCATTCTAAGTAAAGGAGCAATCTTTACTTTCTGTGTACAGATATGATAAACTATATACTGTTTTCTCATCACTTTCTATATTTTGATGCCCCAGCATTCATGGAGAGCGCAGGGCGCTTTGCCCTTAATTAAGATGTGCTATTTTAAGATGTTTGCTGCATTGGGTATGGATTTATGCAGCTCTCTACACCTTCTTTCCTAGCTCTCTGTGTGAATAGTGACACAGCTATCTGAGTGAACATCTAGGGTCTGGAGCTAATCAATAGAGGGGTGTTTGGCACTCAAAGTGGGAGAAGTGCATTTGATTCTTTTTCACCCTCTCATCCAAAGCCTGCCACATTTGGCCTGTATCTGATGTAAAATGAAAGGCAACTCAGCTCCTGAGTTGAGTATACCTCACAGTTAGGGGTTCTAAGCGAGGTGCTGGGTTAGCCACCCAGCAGGCAGTAAATCAAGTGTGAATATCACTTTGAGCACAAGATGAAATTCCCAGTCCAAAACACCTGATTGGCAGATGCGCTTGGTACTCCACGCTGAGGCAACATAGATGGTTCAAAGCCTGGGGTGGCATTTGGGAAGCAAAAGGGCAAGATCGTGGCAGGACCAATGGGGCAGGAGCATTAAAGATAAGGAAGTGCAGCCATCACAGTTAGCAATAGGAATCTACCTTAGATAGGGGTCTCCCTGCCTGAAATGAGGGGCTGGAGGATGGGGGTTGAGGCTGGAGTGCAGAGGGGAGAAAGCTTCCCACACAGGAAGCCCCTTCAGGATATCCTTTCCAAAAGGGGCAGTTTGTCATGAGCTGACTGTCCGTTCAGAGCTGAGTGACTCAAAATGTACTTATTGAGCATCCATCACCTGTCGATGGCAGTGGGCGTACAAATGTGAGCCTTCATAGTCTCCCCTGACAGAGCAGCGCGTAGATGGTGTGGTTGTGCAAGGACAGATGATGGCCCGTGCACGGGAGGCAAGGTGTGTCCCCAGATTGCAGTGCTGTGAGACAGAGCAGGGAGGAGCAGTGAGGTGGACAACGCAGCAGCATGTTTGGGAAGCTTGGACGATGTAACTCATTTACTCAATGAACACGTTTAGAGCACCGGGCCCAGTGTGTGGCCTACAGCTCTGCTGGAGCTCGCATTCTGGCTAGAGAACAGCTTCATCTACACAGAGAATGTCCAAGAACCTCAAGAGAAGAGGCATTCCGTATACGTGATGATCAGACCGTGGAGATGGTGATGATCTACAGCATGCTGTGGAGTTTGGAGTTTATCCTGGAAGCACTGGGGAGTCACTGAGATATTCTAAGTAGAGAGGGACCATCTGAGTGAGCAATTATGAGCTTCTGGGGCACAAGGTGAAGGAAGCCAGAGCTATGTGTGCCTTATTCAGTTTCACCTGTAGCATATCCAGTGACTTTCCTCCTCTCTCCCCATGAATTACAGCCTCCTCACATCCAAACCGCAACAGGAGAGTCGCTTTGCTAGCAAGACTACCTTCCTGTCTCACCACCCTCTTTGTGAATGAATGGAACGGAGTGAACCAGCTTCTTTGAGGCTCAGACTCGGGTCCTCCGCCTCCTGAGGACATGTGGTTTTACCGCCGAGCTACCTGTAGGCAGCTCAAGACCCAAGCGGCCATCTCTTAGCCCAGCCTGGCAAGGCCTCCTCTGTCCCTGTCACCACATAGAATGAAGGAAGGTCTTGCTTCTTCACATTATGCTAAATGCCAGGTTATTTTGTTATCAGGAAGAAACTAAATCAGTGAATATCAGTTTGTAGTGGAAGCAGTAAGAGATACACTCTGGGGCACTTTATAAGACAGACTGTATATGAAGCAGGGTAATTACCACCATGGTCAAACCACAAAGTCTCAATAGATTAACACCCAAAATGGCATGTGTTTCACTCATGCAATTGTAATGTAATTTGGGAAGCTCTCTTCTGAGGCAACCTCTTTTTTTTTTTTTTTTTTTTGACATTATTCAAGGACCAAGACTATTTCTGTAATTGTGTGAAGAAGGGAGGGCCTCGAAAGGAGGAGGCTGCCCAGGGTAGCTGTAAAGAATGGGTAGGGAAGCCCACAGATCTCCCTTCATCTCCCTTCTGTTCCCTCAAAGCTAGGGGGAGCTGTTGGAGGTAGATATAATTAGGGCTAATGGACCACAATTGACAAGAACTATGGCACAGCAGGCTGGCAGATGTGTAACTAGCGGTAATGGGCTGTGATTGACAGAGAAAGCAAGACCCTTCTGTCAATTATTGGTGAGGATATAAATACAGTAGGGCAGGAAGGCATGGGCTTTTTGGCTGGTGAGGTTTTTGCAGGGAGCTCTTGTTCAGTGGGAAGCAGCCAGCTAGGCCCACCAAGCAGAGCAGCATCTTGGTGCCTGGCCCAGGGAGCATAGTCGGAGAAGATAGGCAGGCAGCCAGCAGTGAGGAGAGCACATGGCCCCTCTGCTTCTGTGGAAGTCAGATATCCACCTGTAGGACTGAGTACTGGCTGCCTATGCTTCCCAGAGGATGGTGAGCAGAGAAAGGGCAGAGACAGCTCTCTCGCATCCACTTGGGCCTTTTTGGACTTTGCTTTCTGCTGCCTCTGGGATCTGTGTGGAGGATCATTCTGTAGCTGCCTGTCTTCTGCAAAGGACAGTATTGTTAAAAGTGGGAAGGGCACCGGGTGCAGCCTAGAACAGGTCTGGGGGTGGCAGCAGGGTTATTTCTCTTTGTAATGTCTCATGTAGCTCTGAGATAAAGACCGCTTTCATTTCTTGCACCTAACCTCCACCTTCTTATTCTATGACTCAACTCCTGTGTCAGTCTACTGGCTGAATGGCATAGGCAGCACGAGACTGGTCTCAGTTTCCCTCCAGTAACACTTCAACTCTGGCTCACTTTTTTCAATATGGCCTCTGCACTTACAAAAGAAAGGGAAAGAGAGTGGAAATGGCACACCAGCTTGTAACTGCCACAGCTCCCACGTGGGGCTTACAACCACAGTCCATTGACCAAAGTGAGTCGCGTAACACAGCACAACTGTAAGATAGACTAGAACAATTAGAGGAACATAAGATATCCTAGGACATTGAGCTGCCTTTGCAATGGGATGAGCCAACATTTTAATACTGAAAAGCAGACAGAGTGAAGAACTGTCCGACCCACAGCCCAATGCTATTGTAAGCATTCCATTACTTTCTGATATTTCAGTCTTGTCCTGGAATCTGGGATCATTGTTTATCTCATCAGAGGATTGAAGAGGCTTCAGGCTATGCCCTAGTAACTGTGCCTAAATTAATTCTTTTTTTTTTTATTGTTTTTGACAGAGAGAGAGGGAGAGAGAGAGATACAGAGACAGAGAAAGAACTGAACTGCGGGAACTCCCCAATTCAACATATGGGTCCGCACGGGCTGGGGCCGGGATTCTATCCTCGGCCCCCTGTGCTGCAAAGTGAGCGCTTAACTCACTGAGCCATCCCGGCTTCCCCCTAAATTAATTCTTGATCTTTTTCTTTTAGAACATGTTTGATTGAAAATAAATATTAGCTAACTGAGCAAATTAATGTTATGAGTGGTTTGACTTATTTTCCTCGAGTCCTTGGTTAAATTTACAGCTCTTATCTTACCTTGTCCTCGTTCACCTAAGTGTCTTTCTTAGTGCCAAGACCCTACCGGTTCCTAGCTCCTCTGCAATTATTTTTATAACCTCCTGTCATGAAACCAAGCTCCTTTGACTATGTCTCCTTCCCTTTCCAACTGATTTCTTTCATACAGGATGACCAAGAAATTTGCAGAATGAAGAGGAAGAAGGGTAAAAAAACTATTTGTTATTTTTCCTTTTCAATATATTTACCCTTAACCCTAATACACTTTTTAGATCTTTCAATAAGTTTATTTATTCCCTCAAAAAATGTTTTGTCGTTGCCCTCAAAATGTGCTGAAATGGCAGCTTTAACCTCTTCATCATCTGTAAATTCCATCCCTTGAAGCTGTTTCTTTTATAGTTGGGAATAAATAGTAATCAGATAGAGCCAGGTCTGGATTGTAGGTGGGGTAGTTTAACGTTTGGAAGCCACAGTCAGGAAGTGTAGCCAATGCAATGTTGCTCTTGTGCATGGGTACATTGTTGTGCAAAAGCAGCACCCCTTTGGTCCATTTTCCTCGTCTTTTCTCCTGCACAGATTCTCTTAATCATTTCAGCAGACTGGAATAGTACTCTCCAGTTATTATGACACCTTAATCCTTGTTATTGATCAGCAGGATACCCTTTGTATCCCCAAAACACAGTAGCCATGATTTTTTTCTGCCAATTCCAACACCATGAGTTTCTTAGGGAATGTTATGCCCTTTTCATACCACTGCAAGGACTCAGGCTCATAGTGTTGAACTCAAGTTTCATCTCCAGTGACCATCCAGATTACAACTTCACATGTGTGATCTCTGCAGCAATCCCAAAACTATCGTGAATGCTCAGCATGCTCTTGTTTTTGAAGCAGCGTGAGCACTCTCGATACCCATCTTGCACTGTTTTTTGACATCCTTAGATGCCGTTGGAGAATGTTCAGAATGATTGCAGGTGACACTCCAACCATTTCTGCAAGATGCTTTTTATTCCATTTGGCATCTTTCACTATAATTTTTCAATGTTTTTGACCATGTCTGGGGAAGTGGCCTCAATCAGGTAACTCAGACAAAGGCCATCTTTAATCAGCTCTGCTTTGCTTATAAAGGCTGTGCCTCTTGTAAACCATGGGTTTGCCAGGGCAACAGTCCCCATAAACTCCTTGTCACCTCTTCCAAGATGGTTAGCGGTGGTTTCCCTTATTTTATGAGGAACTTATGATGGCTCAAAATTCAATTTTACCCAAATGTGGGGTTTCCTTCATGTTTGATGGACTTCCTTGTTGGTAGCTAAAAGAACACAGACACATATACTAATAATAAGTCACACAATCAAACTGTACTCCTACCTCTTCAATAAATCCACCATTCCACAAATTTCCTGGCCACCCCTATACCAACTCCCAAGCATGAGGAGTAAACCTCTCTGTCCCCAATCTTCACACTCTCCCAAAAGAAAGGGGTATATATAATCAAGGTCACTGATCACATCATGACTAATAATGTGCAGGGATCCAACATGCATCAAAAGGAGCCTCTTTCTCCTCTCCCTCTTTTCTCTTCCCTAGAGAAGACTCTATGAACCTCTTTGTTTTTAATTTTGCCTTTATATAATCAGGCACCATTGCAGGTGCTAGGATCACAGTGGAAAAATAAAACTGACATAAACCTGCTTTTATGGAGGCCTCAGTCTAGTGGAAGAGATGGACAAGAAACAACTAAATTTAAAAATCGGTTCCATATTGTGATAAATGTCGCCAAGAAAATAAGCATCAGTGGTCAGAGAAATTGAGTAGAGAAGACAAAAAACACTTCTTGAGGAAAAAATCTTTAAGCAGATTTCTGAAGGCTGCTTGGTGAGAAGTCAGAAAGAAATGGAGGGAAGAGTTTCCAAGCATAGGGAATAATACGAATGATCAGAATCTCTGAGACGGAAAGTTAGCAAGGTTAGATCAAGAAATTTCAGTATTGGAGGGACGATTAGCTGCTCTAATTTTACTCACATGCTTGATATAATGTTTTTAGGAAATAACTTTCTGACACTTCTGTGTGATATTGAAACACATGCTGCTTACAAGGGGAAGCAGTAAGTGGTAGAGGTCAACTGTTCAGGATACACACTTTCATCTAACTCCTATATTTTCTCTGGATTCCCATCATCTGCCTTTCCTATTGGCTTCAATTTCTGCCTCTCCAGGGCTCTGTTAGGCTGACTACACAACATGTGCTTACTCCACACTATGAATTCCCCACATTGCTATCCACAAATATGCTTCCAAATGATTTCTCTTCCAGAAATCCATTAAAATACCACATTGCTATGGGAGGTGGGGGGGGGGGGAAGAGAGAAAGGAAGGGGATCTAAATATATTGATGAAAAGAAAGCTGACTCTAGGTGGTGAATACAGATTGTAACACATAGACGAAGTACTGTAGAATTGTACACCTGGAACCTTTGTAATTTTTACTAACCAATGTCATCCTAATAAATTTAACAATTAAAATATTATCATGTTGCTAATGGTCATGTATACTTTTTTTTATTGACTTATATATAAATTTAAATCTATTGTCTAATATTTTCATGGGGCCTTAGAATTGTGATGAAGTATATAACACCGGTCAGCTACATAGACTAGTTCAGTTATAGAATATAGGTCGAGGGACTTTGATCGTGTTGTTGGTTAGTTTGCTTTTAGAAGTATGCTGCTTGACAAGTTTGAATACTGATGAGAATGATCCATTAGAAAAGGAAAGGAATATATGAGAAGTGAGAATCACTAGAGAAGGAAAAACCCTTGGAAAAATGAAATAAGATGCTACCCACAGCATCTGGGCAGGGATGGATAACATAGTCTGATGTTAACACTATGAGTCCTGGCTGCCAATCCCATCTCTACTATTTACTCTTTGTATGATCTTGAGAAAATATAACCTCTGTGTGTCAGCTTCTTCATATGGGAAAAAAAAGGGGGAATATAACAATGTCTTCTGGGGGAAGCCAGACGGCTCAGCAGGTTAAACGCTCACTTTGTAGCCCGGGACCAAGGATCAAATCCTGGCCCCAGCCTGTGCAAACCCATATGCTGAAGTGGGGTGTGCTTCCCATGTGGGGGGCTCCCAGCCCAGTTCCCACCCTGTGTGGCCCCTGCACACCTGTGTGGAATGAAACCATGTTGAAAACTGACAATGTACAACTATGGAGACTGCTCTGGGCCCTTCCCCCTTCTCTCTGTCTCTCTCTGTCTCTGTCAAAAACAATAAAATAAATCTTAAAAAATAATGTCTTCTTCACAAGTTTGTTGAGATGATTATTTTGGTAGTAGATATACAGTGGCTGATGCATAGAAAAAACTTTATAAACATCCACTATTTTTTATGACAGGCAAAGCTTTTCTCTGTTTTGTTAGGATGAAGAAGTTAAATAAAATACAAAAACAATATGGTGTTTTTTTGGAGGGGAGCAAATTTTGAGGGAATTTCTATCTAATATTTTCTCTTTTCTACAGTATGAGGAGAGGCAAAAACCTAACTCTATAAGTGAGGGGCATTCTGAGAATCTGGATAAAATGTAAAATATATTAAAGGTCAGCCAAGAAAGTGGTAGAGTAAGTTTATTTGAGAAATTTGGTAACTTCCTGCCCATAATGAGACAAGAGGTCATGAATATAGAGTGATATGAGTCAGCTGCATGGGGTTGTGTTCTTCAGCAAACCTCTGTTATGTCCATGCTAGACAGGAAAAAAAGCAGATATTGGGTTCTTCTAGGTTCAAGTTCAGGAAAATACTCACAGGGAAGTGAGAGAAATTAACTTCTATTTAAGGAGATCATTACAATAATGACCCTGGATCTATAATAGGAAATAAGGGAGGCATACAAAAGGTGCTGGATGGATAGAGTAGTGGAGCACCTTAGAGACTTTAATGCGGATGAAGAATGGGCTCAGCCAGGGCACTTGAGCCAGTATGCTAGTAGGAGAAGAGGCTGAGGTCAGAGTGGGCTATTTGAATTATTTTTTGTGTGGTTGTTAAATATGATGAGTTCCAGTGCAAGACCACAGAGGTGGTGAGGAGGTTGGGTTAGCTCAGCGGTTGAGCGCTTGCTTCACACTCACAAGGTCTGGGTTTGATTCCTGGCCATGGCCTGTGCAACCCCATACACTGAACTTCAGCGCAACTAGTCACCACTGGGATGCCTCAGTGCTGAAGGTTCTCGCCTCTCACGCAGGAAGCTTCTGGTTCGGTTTCCACTCCATGCAGCCTCCACATCCACCTGTGTGGAATGAAACCATGTCACAACGAATGGTCTCCAACTCTGGAGTCTGTGCTGGGCCCTCAGCCCTTCTCTCTCTCTCTCTGTCTCTTCTCTTTTCTCTCTCTCACCTTCTCTCAAAAAATAAAATAAAAACTAAAAAAGGCCATAGAAGTGGTGTCTGCCACAGACAGGAGACAGGTCACTGGAGATAGGGAGGCTGAGGCTCTGGTGGGGAAAACCTGTGGGTAGTAAGGAGGCTGTCAGGGTTAGGGGTAGAGACAGAGAATACGAGAAGGTGTGGATGTCATCCATGACAGGTAAGGAGAGACCAGATGTCAGTGGATGACCACAGGAAGGCAGAGTGCAGGGACATCTGAATGGCCCTCAGGGGGAGCCTCAGAGTGTCAGCAGTGTATGTGGAGTGGGAGGCAGTGGGGCCCGCAAGCACCTCACTAAATTCTCTGCGAACGTTCCCTCCCTCTCCCACTGCTCCCCGCCTTTACCTTTCCTGTGCAGCCTCATGTGTGTTTTGTGTTTATAACACTTAATACACAAGTTCCACGGAAACTTCAGGAAACATTCTTAATTAATAAAATGTAAATGTATTCAGCTTACTGTCTCACATCACAAATGTCATTTTCCCATTGATGCTTAATGGCCTTAAAATTCTTGCAAGGTTAAAAGGAAACTGTTTCTTCAACATTAAGCATTAAATTATGTATCACCAATTAATTTACAAAATTTATTTGAGCTTTATGACTTTCTTTATTGGTTTTATGAAAGCAAAATTCCAGTTATTAAAGGATCATATATTCTCAGCTTAAATTTTTTCTGACAGTAGCAGAGAGCTTGACTGATTTTTTTAAAATCCTGGGTCTCTTTTGACCCCATTGTGATGTAAACCCCAATGTGGAATCCATGAAAGGAAGCATTTTCTTAAGCAGTAGGTATTGAGAAACCTAGAATCTAATTCTCAAGACCATTGGGACACTGTTATCTTGGCAGAAGAGCTTCTCACTTGCTTGCATTTTGGATGCTAGTTCATTAAATGTGGTTTTGTATATTTAGAGTGTAAATTAAAAAAAAAAAGTAACAAACATCTCTACCTTACACAAAGGCATTAATGCACTGGCTCACAGAGGTGAAGAAATAGCAACTTAGTGTTTAAGCTTCTATGTCAAGTGTCTGAGACATGGGAATAATAATATTACAATTTATTACCCGTATTTTCCGGTGTATAAGACGACCGGGCGTATAAGACGACCCCTTAATTTTACAGTTAAAACATAGGTTTAGGCCTATATTTGCTGTATAAGACTACAGCCTCGGAAGTGGGGGGTAGTCTTATACAGCGAATATAGGCCTAAACCTATGTTTTAACTGTAAAATTAGGGGGTCGTCTTATACTCCCGGTCGTCTTATACACCGGAAAATACGGGTAATAAATTGTAATATTATTATTCCCATGTCTCAGACACTTGACATAGAAGCTTAAACACTAAGTTAGTCTAATACAGCGAATATAGGCCTAAACCTATGTTTTAACTGTAAAATTAGGGGGTCGTCTTATACGCCCGGTCGTCTTATACACCAGAAAATACGGTAAGTATGTTATGTGCATAGCACTGTGTAAGCACTTTACATATATATCTCTCTATAATTATCTCTACAAGTACATGAATATATGTACCTTTAATGTATATTTATAGATAGATGATAGATTGATAGATAGAGTGATAGATAGATAGACAGATACATAGATCGATCTCCACTTTTAACTTTTTCACCAACTCTCTGATGTAGGTGTTATAATTGTTTCCATTTTAGAGATTAGAAAACTGAAGCCAAAAGAAAGAGTAATTGCTTCTGTAGAATTAAACTAAAATGAAGTCACTTATATCAGGGACATAATGGAAATGGTCAATGCAGAAAGCTTAACCTAACCTTGTAGGAAATGACATCTCTTGGAAATTAGCAGAGTACACCAGCCAATCCCCAAACACTAAACCTGTTCACACCATGTCTGAACTTCCTATTCCCCCTGACTCAGCTACTCTGATCCAAATAGGGAAGAAGAGGACTCAGCAACCCATCAACTGAAAATCCCTTAGTCTGCAAGTAACTCAGAACTCATGGCTCCCTTAGCCTTGGGTTTCTAAACTTGCAGGTCAAAAGCCTTGCAATAAACTCATCTTACTGCTTTGTTTTATTCAGTGCACAGAGATTGGTTTTTGACTGCTCAAAGCACACAGCTAGCAAAAAAAGGGGCAGAGCCAGACTTGACCCAGGCTATTTGACCCTAACAATGAAGTAATTTGGGTTTGAACATAAGCCTTCTGGTGCCAGCTTTTCATGAAATACTAAACTGAGTATGCAAGGTAAGTTTTGAGGTGCAAGAGCATGGTGACCACACCAGAAGCGTTTCTTGGAGTATCTGCCTGGTGACAGTCTCACTTGGATGGAGACAGCGGCCTCCTCAGGCCTGTGGCTGGGACTTCTGGTTCAGAGACCAGGGCAGGGTCTTGTCTGTGTCCTTTGGTGATGAGTTCATGGCAGAAGCACATGACATTACATCCCCGATTTCTTACCCCACAGCCACCCAGATGAATATGTTGATTGAACTTTGGTTGATCCCTACAATTGCCAAACAGACTCCTGGGTCCAGTCTTGATAAATGGTCCTGCTCTGGCCCTTTCAGAAGCAATAAATAAACTGTCTGGCTGCAGCTCCAGTCTGCACCTGCAGCCCTGCATTGCACAAGAGCTCAGTCCCTGCCTCCAGCTGGGAATTAATGGTGCCCATGGGGCAATGCGCACCCCCTCCTGACCTCACTGAGGCAGGTTCTCCCTAAGCTCAGTGGGTCTCGGAATGTATGGGAGTTCTCAATGGAACTGGATCGTTTAGGCACCCCGTCACGTTTTAGCTTTTCCTTCTCCCCATCATCCCTGATGTACCCTTGCCTGAACCTCTCATACCCCATAATGAAACATCACTTAGCCTCTCTATTGATCTCTGAGAGCTCTTCAGGTCTTCCTTTTCCATCAAAGGGATCACGGGGGATGCCGGGATGGCTCCGTGAGTTGAGTGCTCACCTTGTAGCCCGGGGTCTCAGGATCACATCTGGGCCCTGGCCCATGCGGACCCATATGCCGACCTGGGGTGTGTCCCCAGGTCGGTTCTCACTGGGGCGAGCTCTCCATATGGGAGGCCCCCAGTTCTGCTCCCACCCCTGGCATGCTTCCCATGTAGGAGGCCTCCAGCTCTCGGGGGCACGGTTCCTGTGCAGAAGGCCCCGGACCCAGTTCCTGCCCTGCACAGACCCGAACCCACCTGTGGAATGAAAACTATGTAGAAAACTAATAATGTACAACTATGGAGACTGCTCTGGGCCCTCCCCTTTCTCTCTCTCTCTCTCTGTCTCTTTCTCTCTGTCTGTCTGTCTGTCTGTCTGTCTCTCTCCCTCTGTCAAAAACAATAAAAATAAATCTTTAAAAAAAAAAAAGGTTCATGCCCAAGAGGCTGAGGTGGCTTGCACATTTCCCTTTCCTTTTCCCTTGTCAGGATGCCTGTCTCCTCCCTGCTTTGCCTTTTCTTCACCAAGGGAGGAAATTGCCCTGAGATCTGTTAGCAAATTCTCCCAGGTGTGTCTCTGTCCACTCTTGCTGTCCCATTGGTTTCTAGATGGTCCCTGTTATAACCACCATGTTTCTTCAACATTGTCACCCTGGATAGGCAGATCTCCAATGTCCCGTGGGGAATGCGCAGACACAGACTGTATCCCAAAGGAGTGAGATCCAAGCATTCCAGCTAAACCCTTGGGCTCAGGGCCTCATTCCTGAGGAAAAGCCACAGCCTCTATGTGTTGCTATCTTCAGTCCACTAAGCATGGTCGCCAAGGCCATCTTTGTAAACTAATACTTTATAGCCCTAAACAAAAACCTTTAACGAAAATTACTGGGGGGTCTATTATGTGTTAAGTATTTTTTTATTATTTAATTTAAAGCTCACATAATTTTGTGAAGTAGGTGCTACTCTTGCTTCCATTTTTTTTTTAAGATTTATTTATTGTTTTTGACAGAGAGAGAGAGAGATACAGAGTCAGAGACAGAGAGAAGGGGGAGGGCCCAGAACAGTCTCCATAGTTGCACATCATTGGTTTTTCCATATAGTTTCATTCCACAGGTGGGCGGGGCTGCACAGGGCAGGAACTGGGCCGGGGTCTTGCCCCAGTGAGAACTGAACTGGGGGCACTCCCCAGTTTAACATATGGGTCCGCACGGGCAGGGGCCGGGATTCGATCCTCGGTCCCCAGGGCTGCAAATTGAGCGCCCAACCCACTGAGCCATCCGGCTTCCCCTCTTGCTTCCATTTTAAGTTGAGGAAACTGAGGATCTGATGGTTAAGTGACTTTCACAGTGTCATACCCTCAATAAGTGGTACAGGTGGGCTGTGAATCCAGGCACTCGGAGCTTGTCCCTTGACCACAACTCTATGAATTGTTGTTGTTTGAGAGAGAGAGAGAAAGAGAAAGAGAGAGAGAGAGAGAGAGAGAAAGAGGGAGGACCCAGAGCAGTTTCCATAGTTGTACATCATTAGTTGTAACATAGTTTCATTTCACACAGGTGGATGTGGGGTCATGCAAGGTGGGAACCAAACTGGGGACCTCCCACATGGGAGGAGAGAAACTTCACTGCTGATCCAACCCTGTGGTTACCAGTTGTACAGCTGTTCAGCATACAGGTTTACATGGGCCAGGGACTGGGAATTGAACCCTGGACCTCATGACTGTGAGGCAAGTGCTCACCCCCTCTATATGACTTCTAAATCATAGATCTGCATGCACTGCATAGGTGGAAGCACAAGATATTTAATCAAGCTATATAATTTACACATATACATACCACACACACACACACATGCATGTGTGTATGTATGTGCCTACATGTAGAGCAAGTTGTAAAATAATATGCATACAGATAGTAGAGAGGTGTATATGAATCTTATAGCTCATTGTCCGTCTCTCATAGAGAGAATGCTTTCCCCTCCAGTGACCATACATCAGATCCCAGAGAGGATTCTGATTATCCCCCCTTCAGCAATATCCATCCCCTTATTGCTAGGACCGAAGGGGAGATTAATGTGAATGGTCAAGCAGCAGTCACCCACTCAACTGTAGGTGTGGATAAGCTTCAGGTAGGCCTACTCACCCACTTGTGACGGGGCATGGACATTCTCTACAATAGCAATCTTTACAAGGCACTTTGACCTTTTACTTTAAACACTCTTGCTACTATTTCTCCAAATGATCCTTCCACAAATACTTGTCCTAGTGGGAAGCCTCCAGACTCAGGCCAATCTCCCTTGCCAGCTTTCATGTGCTGTCTCTACTAATGCTGCTTCTTCGAATATTTTCCTCTCTTTATTGATACTTCAAAGCAGAACTCAACTTCCACCTTACTCATGAGACTTTAATCATTCATTCACTTATTCTAAAATATTTTCATGCTAGGTGCTATTCTCAACTGGATTGCAGAGATGGAAGTAAACCCCAAATAATTCAGTCTCCATTCTTACTGAATTTATATTCTGGTGAGAAGTATCTATGAACAAGTGAACAAATATATTAAAACACACACACAATATTTCACCTTGAGACAAGCACCACAAACAAAAAAATAAACAAAATGTTGATAGAGTTAGTGTACAAGAGATGGTCTTTTCAGAGGCAGTGATAGTTGAGCTGAAACCTAAAACATACAAATAAATCAAACCTGTAATGAGAAGAGGGAGGAGCATTCTAAGCAGCGAGAACAGCATCTGCGAATTCCTGAGCTATGTGCTGGGTTTTTGAGGAGCAGCGGGATTGCCGTGGCTGGACTGGTGAGGGAGAAGCTAGAGATGAGAATAAGGACAGGGATCATGGGAGATCTAAGCATGTGGGGTCTTAGGGTCATGTCCTGGCCTTGGATGTTATTCTCACTGTAAGAGAATGCATGTAAGAGGGGTGTTAGGCACAGGTAGAATATAACCTGATGTAACTTGTTAAAGGATTACTTCAGCTCACTTTGAAGAATAAATTATAAGGAAGCAAATATAAAATCATGGATACTAGTGATCAGGTTGAAGGCATACAGGAGATAGGTAATTGCTTGGATTAGACTAATGGCATCCCTGAGCTAATCCCACTGCATCATAATATATTATTATTTTTATGCATTTTTGGTATCCGCTAATTTTGAAGAAGTGTTGCTTCTATGTTCATGAGGGATATTAGTTATTTTTATTTTCTTATAAAATATCTGTAAACTTTTGATTTAGAACTATGCTGGCCTCATAGAATAAATTAAAAATTCTGCCATCTATTTTTTGGACAGAGTTTGTATAACAGTGATATTATTTCTTTCTTAAATCTTTGTAGTTTACCAATGAAATAATCTGAATCTAAAATTAGGGTTTGTGAAAACTTTTTATTAAAACTTAAATTACTTAAACCAGACAAGTATTTGCATTTTTTCTTCTTAAAACTCTTTTGAAAATTAGTGTTTTTAAATAAATCTGTCCATTTAAAATAAGTTAGCAAAGTTATTAAAAAACCATGGGTACTATTATTCTTTATTGTCGTATTCTTATTATACTATTATATTATTATTATATATCCTTAAGGCTACATAATGATATTCCCACTTTTATGTTGTTAATTTGTATTCTTTTTTTCTTAATCAAGCTTACTAAAAACTTGTCAAATGTATTATTTTTTTCAAAAAATTAATTTTTTAATAAGGGAAAATTAACATAACAAATTAATCATCTTAAGTATAGAATTCAATGGCATTTAGTGCATTCACAATGTTGTACAAACACACTTTGCTCTGGTTTCAAATGTTTTGAACAGCTGGATTTCATAGGTCTCCACTTCTCTTCTGTGATTCTTCAAAGGTTTGTTTTTATTATTTTTGACAGAAAGAGAAAACGAGAAGGGGGAGGGCCCAGAACAGTCTCCATAGTTGTACATCATTAGTTTCCGACATAGTTTCATTCCACAGATGGGTGCAGGGTCGAGCAAGGCAGGAACTGGGCCAAGGGCCTCCAACGTGGGAAGCCCACCCAGGGTGGGAGCTGAACTGGGGGACTCCCACATAGGAGGCTCACTCCAATGAGAACTGAACTGGGGGCACACCCCAGTTCAGCATATGGGTCCACGCAGGCCAGGCTGGGATTTGATCCTCAGACCCCCAGGGGCTGCAAGACAGGCACTCAACCTGCTGAGCCATCCCAGTGTCCCCTCTGTGATTCTTATCATTTGAGGATTTCTGACTAATTTGTTTCTTCTGGCCTTATTCTGGCTTTAGGGGATGCTACAGGGTCTTAATATAGCTTAGACTTCTGAGATCTGTTGGAACATTTGAACAACTATGTACTAAGAGCCCAGAGAAAACAAAAGAGAAAGAAAGGAAAAAACAGGGTGAGTACGTAACCAGGTCATGTGAATCATGAGGCAGATTTATTTCACCCCCACCTCACCCCACCCCCATGCCCCGGGGTCTCTCCTGATCTACCGCCTTTCACAGCTGCCAGGCCAATTCCGGTATAACTGAGACCTTCTACCACTCAAAAGTGTCCCCAAGCAGCCAGGGCTCCTCAAGGATCAGGACCAAAAAGAACATGGCCTTGTCTCAGAACCGGAGGGTAAGTGCAGAGGCCTGAGGACTGCTGCTGATTGCCTGTCTGATCCCCAGCAGAAGCCACTGATGAATTCAACATAAAGGCAGATGCACCAATGATGATACATGGGTCTAATTCCGGAGAATACCTGAGGGAGGAATCCTCATGAAGTCATATTTATTTCCAAGTTCCTGCTGCATAAACAGCAGCAAAGTTTTTCCTTTGCTTTCTACCCGAGTGGTCACTCTACTCCTATTACCAACTGTGCACATCCTTTGGAAGGCCCAGTGGTTGCTCCATGTACATATATTCACCTCTCTCAGAACTTTCTTCAAAAGATAAGATAAAATGAAACAGAAAAGGGAGCATTCAATGCAAAAATAATTACAATTGTGCCTCTGGAATCAACTTTAATTAATAGACTTTCTTTTTTCCTTTTTTTAGAACAATTTTAGGTTTACAAAAAATTGAACAGTGTACAGAGAGTTTCTATGTTCTATTACTAACATCTGGCATTAGTATGGTACATAGGTTGCAACTGATGAACAATTATGGAAACATTATTATTAACTACTGTCCATAGTTTACATTAGGGAGCACAGTCTGCACTGTATGTTCTCTCAAAATAGCATGGATCGACCAACCAATCACAGTTTCATATAAAATATTTTCACTGCCTTAAAACTCTCCTATAATACACCTTCCCTGTTTTCCCAAACCACTAGAAAACACTGATTTAAAACCTGTCTCAATCATTTTGATTTCTCCAAGATGTCATATAGTTGGAATTATGCTGTAAGTAGTTTTTTTCAGACTAGTTTCTTTCACTAAGAATTATGCATTTAATGCATTTCATGTCTCTTGTGATAGATTGTCTTATTGCTGCAGAATAATACCCCATTATATGAATGTACAGCAGTTTATTTATCCATTCACCTATAGAAGGACATTCTGAATGTTTCCAGTTTGGGTAATTATGAATAAACCTGCTGTAAATATTTGTGTGCAAGGTTTCTTTTTGTGTGTGGACATATTCAACTCCTTTGGCACAAAAGCCACGTATGATATTGCTGCACTGTGTGGTAAGCTATGTTGACCTTTGTAAGAAACTGTCTTCCAGAGTGACTGTGCTATTTTGCATTTCCACCAGCAAGGAATGACAGTCTCTGTTATTCCCACACATTCTCACCAGCATTTGGTGTTGTCACTTAAATAAAAAAATTAACCATTCTAGTAGATTTGTAGTGCTATCTCACTGGTATTTTCATTTGTAGTTATCCAGTGACAAATAATGTTGAACATCTTTACATATGCGTGCTTACCATCTGTATGTCTTCGATGGTGAGGTGTTGGTTCACTTATTTCTGTGTGTGTGTGTTTAATTGGGTTGTTTGCTTTCTTATTAAGTTTAAAAAGTTTTTATTACTTTTTTTTAATACAAGTATTTATCAGATATATATTTTTTCATTTTTTTCCAGTCTGTGACTTGCTCTCCGTTATCTTAAAAGAGTCTTTTATAGAGCAATTTTTAATTTGGATGAAGTCTAACTTGTTTTATTCTTTCATAGATAATGCTTCTAATGTTTTATCTAAATCATTGCCAAAATCCATTGTCACCTGATTTTCTCCTGTGTTATTTCCCTGGAATTTTATATTTTTTGTTTTACATTTAGGTCTATGATCAATTTTGAGTTAATTTTTGTCCAAGATCAGTGTCTAAATTTATTGTTTTGTGTGTGGATATTCATTTGTTCCAGCACAATATGTTGAAAGATTACTTTTCTCCAGTGAACTGCCTTGACTCTTTCATTAAAAAAAAAAAAAATTACACCGGATATATGGTGGTGTAGGGGGAGCTGATTCTGGGTGGTTGGCACATAATGCGATGCATGGGTGATGTGCTGTGGACTTGTATATCTGGAAACTATCTAATTGTTACCAACCAATGTCACCCCATTAAATTTAACAATAAAAAATTTTTTTTTTAAATATCAGTTGACTATATTTGTGTGGGTCTGTTTCTGGACTGTCTATTCCTTTTCATGGATCTATGTGTCTGTTCATTCACCAATAATAGCTGATTACTGTAATTATGTAGTAATTCATGAAGTAAGGTAGTGACAGTCCTCTGGTTTTGTCCTTCTTCAATATGTGTTGGTTATTCTGTATCTTTTGACCTTCCATGTAAACTCTAGAATCAGTTTGTCAATAAATACAGAATATTAGCTAGCTGAGTTTTGATTGGGATTGTATTGAATCTATAGACCAAATGGGGAAGAACCAACATTATAATCATATTGAGTCTTAGTATCCATGAACATGGAATATGAGTACATCTTTGTTTATTTTGATCTTCTTTGATTTCTTTAATCAAATCTTTATAGTTTTCCTCAAATAAACATTGTACATATTTTACTAGACTTATTCAGTTGTACTTAATTTGGGGGGATGCTAATGCAAATAGTATTGTGTTTTTTAATTTCAAATTCCAATGGCTCATGTCTGGTACAAAGGAAAGACTTTTATATATTAACCTTGCATCCCGCAATCCTGCTACAATCACCTGTTAGTTAGTGTTTGTTTTTATCAGTTCCTTGGAATTTTCTACATATACAATCACAATGTCTGTAAATAGTTTTATTTATTCCTTGCCAATCTATACACCTTTTATATGATTTTCTTGTATTATTGCATTAAGTAGGATGGGCTGTATGATATTGAGTAAGAATAGTGAGAGGGAATATTCTTACTTTGTTCCTGACTTTAGGAATAAAGCACTTACTTACGGTAGTTTCTCAGCATGAAGTATATTATCTATGGGTTATTGTAGAATGGTCTTTATTAAGTTGAGGATTTTGCCTTTCATTCTTAGTTTTCTAGAAGTTTTTTTTTTAATCATAAATAGGTGTTAAAATATGTCAAATATTTTCTTCATATATTGGTATAATGGTATGATTTTTCTTCTCTAGTCAGTTGATGTGATGGATGACATTAAATAATTTTTAGACTTAGAATCAGTCTTGCATACTTAGAAGAATAAATCCTATTTAGTCATGAAGTATAATTTTTTAATACAGTTGAAAAATCCACATATAAGTGGACCTGTGCCATTCAAACCCATGTGTCTAAGGGTCAACTGTAGTTTCCACTTGCAGTTGAGAACCCATGTGTGTGAAGGGACAACCAATAGTCATATGTAGATTTTTGACTGTATGGGGGTTCTGTGCCCCTAACCACCATGTTGTTCAAGAGTCAACTTCACGTTGTTGAATTTCATTTGCTAATATTTTTGTTGAGGATTTTTGTATATATGTGCATAAGAGATTTGGACTATAGTATTCCTTCCTTGCAATATCTTAGTCTGACTTTTGTATTAGAATAAACTTGGCCTCAAAAAGTAAGTTAGGAAGCATTCCTTCTGTTTCTCTTTTCTGTAAGAGATTGTAAAAAATTGGGATAATATATTGTGATGAAAAGGAAAGCTGACTCTGGGTGGCAAACATGTATTGTAACACATAAACAAAGTACTATACAATTGTACACCTGGAACCTATGAAATTTTTACTAACCAATGCAACCCTAATAAATTTAATGATAAAAAAAATGGGATAATGTTTTTCTTTCAGTGTTTGGTAGAATTCACCCGTGAGTCATCTGGGTCTGGTACTTTCTGTTTTGGAAGGTTATAAAATTTTGATTCAAATTTTTAATAGCTATAGACCTATTCAAGTTATGTTTTAGCTATAGACCTATTCAAGTTATTTTTACTTTGTGAATTTTGGTAGATTGTGTTCTTCAAGGAGTTGGTCCATTTAATCTAGGTCATCAAATACGTGGGCATAGAGCTGTTTATATTATTTCTTTATTACCATTTTAATGTCAGTGGCACAAGGAGAGCTGCCCCTCTCTCATTTCTGATGTTAGTAATAGGTATTCTTTCTCTTTTTAGCTTGGTTAGTCAGGCTGGAGGTTTATCAATTTTGCTGATCGTTTCAAGGAATGATCTTTTGATTTTAATTTTTTTCCCATTATGCCTGCTTTAGGTTTAGATTGCTCTTCTTTCTCTAGGTTCTTAAGCAAGAAGCTTAAATGATTGATTGTAGATCTTACTTCTTTTCTATCATATTAACTCATTGCTAGAAATATCCCCTCTACACACTGCTTGCACAAATTTTGATGTTTTATTTTTATTCAGTTCACAGTATTTCAAAATTTACCTTGAGATGTCTCCCTTAACCCATATGTTATTGTGAACTATGTTGCTTAATCTGTAAATATTATAGAGTTTTCCATCAAATTTTCTGTTAATAATTTCTATTTTATTAATAATTCCACTGTGGTCAGACAACATACTTTGTATGACTTCTGTTCTTTAAATTTGTTGAGATTTTGTTTTATGGCTAAATTATGGTCTATTTCAGTGAATGTTTTGTATGAGCTTATAAAAAATGTATATTCTGCTGTTATTAAATGCAATATCCTATAGATATTAATTAAATCTCTTTGTTGATAGTGCTATTTAGCTCAACTATATCCTTACTAATCTTCTGCCTGTTTGATCTGTCAATTAGTGGTAGAGAGATTTTGAAGTCTCCAACTATACTTGTGGGGGTAATAAAAAAAAAAAATATATATATATATATATCCTTGCAGTCCTATCAGTTTTGTCTCAATTACTTTGATGCTCTATTCTTAGGCATGTACACATTAAGGATTATAATGTCTCCTTGAGAGTTGACTTCTTTATCATCATACAAGACCCCTCCTTATCCCTGACAATGTTTCTCACTGTAAACTTGGCTTTACCTGAAATTAATATAGGTACTCCAGTTTTCTTTTGATGTTTGTCAGCAGGATAGATCTTTCCCCAATCTTTTAACTTATCTGTGTCTAAACATTAAAATTGGGTTTCCGATAGAAAACATATAGTTAGGTCTTGTTTTTTCATTCACTCTATTCGTTATGGTCATTATGTTTTTTAATTGTTGTATGTACATATTATGATTCATATCTAAAGTGATATTGTTATATTTGAATTAATACCTACTATACCGTAACTATTTTCTATGTTGTTATTTTTCTTTGTTTCTTTTTTCTCTTTTCCTCTCTGCTCTCTTGGTGTTAACTGAACATTGCATGGTTCATTTTCTCTCCTCTTTTAGTATGTCTATTACACTTTTTTTAATGCTTTTTTTTCTTTTTTAAGTGATTTCCTTCAGGCTTGCAGTTTACAGTTACAATTACTTTAAGTCAACTTTCAAATAATGTACATTTCATGGGTTGTGCAGGTTCTGATATATTGCTATCATCAATTTCACTCATCCATAAACTATAGTCATCTAATGCATTGTTTCTATCATTATTTTGAACAGTTATCTATTAGCTCAGCTAAGAATAAGAAAAACAAAAGGTTTTATTTTATCTCCTTTGCTTTCCTCAAAACCAATTTCCTTTATATAGATTCAAGCTTCTGACCTATATCATTTTATTTCTGTCTGAAGAATTTATCTCAACCTTTCTTTTAAGCAGATCTAATGGTGACAAATTCCCTCGATTTACTTGTCTGAGAATGTATTTCTCCTTCAGTTTTAAAAGATGATTTTGCCAGGTACAAACTTGTAGGTTGTTGTGTTTTTCTTTTTTTTTTCTTTCAACATTTAAATATTTCACTTATTCCCCTCTTACGTGCATGATTTCTGAAGAGAAGTCTGGTATAACCTTTATCCTTGTTTCTCTATAGAAAAGATGTCCCCTCCCATACTCCTAGATTTTCTATTTGTCTTTGGTATTCTGAAGTTTGAATATGATATACTTAGATGTGGACTTTTTGCCATTTATTGTTTTATATTATCTGACCTTTCTGAATGTGGATCTGTGGTGTAGTGTCTGAAATTAATTTTGGAAAAAATAAAACAAAACATTATTACTTTGAAATCCTGGCTCATATAGCAAAAGGAAAACTAAATTTTTTTTTTCTCCTTAAAAATTGAGAAAAATCCTCAGGAGTTGCATCTTTGTTACCCTGGAAAAGTCATGTATTGCGTTACCTCCCAGCTAAACTCTAATTTTTTTTAAGATATATTTTATTGTTTTGAGAGAAGGTGAAAGAGAGAGAGAGAAGGGGGAGGGCCCAGAGCAGTCTCCATAGTTGTACATCATTAGTTGTGACATGGTTTCATTCCACACAAGTAGATGTGGGGCTGTGGGAGGTGGGAACCAAACCAGGAGCCTCTCACATGAATGGCAAGAACCTTCCCTGCTGAACCATCCGCGTGGTTACAAGCTGTACCTCAGTTCAGCACGAACCTGGCCAGAATCAAACCCTAGACTCTGTGACTGCAAGGCAAGTTCTCAACCACTGAGCTATCCCAGCATCACTAAACTTCTCTGATTTTATCTATTCCAGTGTCTACTAGAAAAAAGCACAAACTCATAATAGCTCAGGATTTGGTTCTTGTGTCAGAACTACGAACTGGAGACAATGGTATATAATTAGTGTAATTCACAAAGAAGCCTTTTATCCCACAGTATATCATCTATTGATATTTTTTGAAGTTTGGATAAAATAGAGAAACTTATTAAGATGGCATTTTAAAATTGCAAAATGCAATAATATATAATATTTTTATTTATTGATCTCTCCTTCCCATGAGATATCCAGATGTTCAAAGCAATACATGTGCACACATACATACACACACACAGCAAAGGGAAGCATAGAAATTGTTCCTTGTAGTTAATATTTTGTTTCCAAGTCCCAGTTGAGGCATATTTGGGGCTTTTAAAAAAAGATTTAATTTATTTTTTGAGAGAAGGTATGAGAGAGAGAGAGAGAGAGAGAGAGCAAAGAAGAAGGCACAGAGCAGTCTCCTTAGTTGTGATATAGTTTCATTCCACAAAAGTGGATGAGAGGCTGTGTGGGTTGGAAACCAAACCAGGGACCTCCCTCATGGGAGCCGAGAATCTTCGCCACTGAGCCATCCTGGTGGTTACAGTTGTGCTGCAGTTCAGCATATAGGTATGCACAGGCCAAGGCGGGAATCAAACCCTGGACTTCACAATTGCAAGGCAAGTGCTCAACGGCTGAGCTATGTCAGCATCCCCTGGGGATTTTTAAAAATTTGTCCATTGGAATTCTAAAGATGAGAACCTAAAGCTTGATAGTCTACTTTTCTCAAAATCTCTGATCTTACTACTGGGGAGATTACGATTCTCACTGGTTGGTACCTGGGGCTTTTCATCAGCCAAAGTACCAGAAAATTAGTAGCTGAAAGATGGAGAATCAATAGGCCTCTACGCTGGCTGTGCTTCACATGCATCCAAGGAACTGAAAAATACTGATAAAAGCCAATGATCTAGAGCAGTAGTTCTCAGTGTGTAGTCCTCAGGGAAGCAGCAGTAAGCATCACCTGGAAACTTGTTGTAAATAAAGACTCCTGAGACTTCCAGATCTACCCAATTAGAATTCTGAAAGTGAGGCCTACCTATCTGTGTTTTAACAAACCCTCCAGGTGATTTTCATGAACATTCAACTTGGGAACCTCTGATCTAAACAATTCACTCAACTTTAATGAGCATAAGAAAATCAGAATCACTTACAAGCCTTTACAGTTTTACAAGAGCACAGGCCCCTGCAGACTCACCTCATCTGAACGTCTGGCAGTGCAGCCAGACTACTCAAGTGTTCTATAAAATACTACAGTGATTCTGATGCAAACCTCTGGTTAAGAGCCATGTATAGAGGCAAACTATTTTGTTGAGGAAGAAACTGAGGTCTAGAGAGGTAAAATAACCTACTCAAGGTCATAAATACTCTTAGTCATTTTGTGAAAGAGAGATGTCTTTTAATTTTACCATGTTTGTATCATTTGTTACAAGTATGTACCTTTGAGCATGAATGGAAAAACCTTAAGAACAGGAGTAATTATAGAATAAAGTCAAGACACAAGTCAAGCTCAGCTTTACAATTTGGTCAGTTATGTCTTCTGGGCAAATGTGGGTCCAGGTGCCATGAGTTTTGCTTAAGTTAAATTAAACCAATAGAGGATTGAGTGCTGGTCTTGCCCTGGGGTCCGAGGATCAATTCTCAGCCCCAGCCCGTTAAGACCCATATGTAAGCTGCGGTGTGCCCCAGCTCAGTCCTTACAGGGATGTGCTTCCCATGTAGGAAGCTCCCTCCTCACAGGGGCATGCCTCCCTCGTGGGAGGCCCCCAGCTCAGTTCCTGCTCTGGGTAACCCTGCACCCACTGGTGGAAGGAAGCTATATCAAAGACTAATGCACAACTATGGAGACTGCTCTGGGCTCTCCCTATTCTCTCTGCCTCTCTCTGTCTTTCTCTCTTTCTCTGTCAAAAAATAATAAAAATTAAAATTAAAATGTACTAAACCAGTAGATTCTTGGTATTAACAAATGTTTGTCATTGAATGTGTAGTGATGGATAGGAACATAAAAATCAAATATGTCCATTTAGAAAATGTTCACTTCTACTGGTACATTCCAACAATAAATAAATAAATATATAAACTCACATTTGTTGATCTCATTATAAATCCAATAATTTCACTTAACAAAGTTTCAATGTAGATTATTATTTCAGGGCAGATTTTTTTTTTCTTTTCTCTTTTTCTTTTCATTCCATTCCTCTCCTCTCCATTCCTCTCCTCTCCTCTCCTCTCCTCTCCTCTCCTCTCCTCTCCTCTCCTCTCCTCTCCCCTCCCCTTGCTTCCCCTCCCCTTTCCTCCTCCCTTCCTCCCTTCCTTCCTTCCTTCCTTCCTTCTTCCTTCTTCTTTTCCTTCTCCTTCAACTCTCTCTCTCTCCCTCTCTTTGACACAGGAGACTATTTGTGAAGCTTAGTGTGGTATGTTGGTTGGAGGCTGAAAGTTCCAAGCACAGAAGTGATATTTGAGCTACAGAGGGCTGAGTAGATTGGGGTTGGGAGGAAGAGTTCTAAGAGAGAGAGAAGAGATTGGGACCTTCCTGCTTCTAGAAATATCTTGTACCCATCAGATAAGAAAGATACGGGGTTTTGTTCCAGTTCAATAGCATCATGTGAGTAACCAAGCAGTGAGAGCAAAGTGCTTTAAAGGTAAGAATATCTCAGTATAAATGCCAACTTTTAACTGTATTTACAAATAGTAATGACTTTATTTTTTCTCATTGCTAATGAGAAGCAATGATCCAATGACACATTTTTACAAAAAAAATAGAGTTACTTAAATACATATGTCAGCAAATTTCAAATAATGAATATAGATTTATTTGAGTTACCAGGTTCACTTGACCTGAAATGGACCATCGTCTGCAGTTGTGATTAATGCATTGAAGTGTCGAGCTTCCGTGGAATAAGATTTTCTTAAACTAAAATTATTGTTGCAGCCAGGTATGGGTCATTAGTAATATAATTAATAGATTCCTTTCATTTATTCTACCACCTTACCCTTTTGAAATTCAAAAGTTTGAGACAGAGCAGATTTTTACCTATATTAAACTAAGGCTGATGTTAAAACAATACATGACTGTTTGAGAGAGGGGCATTCATGTGTTTGAAGTGGGGGCGGGGAGAAGAATATTCTAAATTGCATGTGGATATGTAACTATTTTGAATTGCCAAATATTTTAAAATGTAAAAACAAATTTGGAAGACATATACCTTGATTTTAAGACTAACTATAAAGTTCAAGGTGGTGTGGCATGGGCATAAGGACAATAATACAGCAAAAGAGGGTCTGAAATAGACCCACAAGTTCATAGGTAATTGATTTTTTAATTGTGGTAAGAACTACATGAGATATATACTCTCTTCATACATCTTTAAAAGTATAATATGCTGTTCTTAACTATAGACACAATGTTGTAGAGAAGATTTCTAGAATTTAATTATCTTGTATAACTGAAACTTTATACCTGTTAAATAACAACTCTCTGTTCTATTTTATTTCACAGCCTCTGGAAACTACTACTCCACCCTCTGATTCTCTGTGTTTGACAGTTCTAGATACCTCATATAAGTGCAATCAGGCAGTATTTGTCCTTCTGTGTCTGGTTTATTTCACTTAGCATAATAACCTCAATGTTATCCATAATGTTGCATATGGCAGGATTTCCTTGTTTTATGATGCTGAATAATATGTTATTGTGTGTATTATATATACCTCATTTTCTTTATATATCTGTCAGTATACATTTAGATCATTTCCACCTCTTGGTTATTATAAATAATATTGTGATTTCAATTTTTTTAGATTAATACCCAGAAATAGAATATCAGTATTATGTGTTATTTCTATTTTTATTTTTTTGAGAAACTTTCATACTATTTTCTATAGTGGCTATACTATTTTGCATTCCCACCATCAGTTCCAATTTCTCCCCACATGTTATCTTTCTTTTTTAATAATATCCATTCCAGTAGGTATGGATTAATATCTCACTGTGGTTTTGATTTGTATTCCCTGATGATTTGTATTCCCTGGTGATGTCGAGCATCTTTTTATGTACTCATTGGTTATTTGTATATCTTTTTTGGAGAGATGTCTATTCAAGTCCTGTGTCCATTTCTAAAATGTGTTATTTGTTTTGTTTTCACGATTCAGTTGAAGGAGTTCCTTAAATATTTTGGATATTAACTTTTTATCAGAAGAAACACCAAAAACATTAACTTTATTTTTATGACATTTACCTGCTTATTTAAAATATTATTAAAAATGAATAAGCAAATTAAAACTGGTAAATATTTTATACAGATAAGTAGAGATAGAGATATATATAGGGAGAGTCATTATTTGTATACAATTCATTAATAATTCACAAAAAAACAATTAAAAATAAACAAAAAATTGAAACAGGCAGTTCACAGAAGATAAATGAATACCAATAAACACATGAAATAATGCTCAGCGTCACCATGTGTCAGTGTAATGTAAATTGCAACCACAATAAGATATCAGCTCCAACTCATTAGAATCAATAAATATTTTTTTAAGTTATGACAATATCAAGCATTGTCACAGATGTGCAGTAACTAGAACTCTCATACATAGCTGAGGGAGTTAAAATAAAACATTCAGTTTGGCAAATTCTGTGACAGTTTATTTTTAAAGGCAAGCATACATCTGACCAAACAATTCCACTCATAGCTATTTACCAAAAATGTGTAAAACATGTGTTTACAAAATAAATTGTGCAAGAATATTTACAGCAGGCTTTTAAAATATTTTTATTTTTTAATTTTAGTTGATATAAAATATTATATTAGTTTTAGGTATACAGCATACTGATTAGACATTTATATAACTTACAAAATGATCATCCCTTAAGTTTAGTACACATCTGATACCATACATAGTGATTACAATATTATTGACTATATTTCCTATAAAGCAGCCTTACTAATAACATCTGAAAACTGAAATCAACAAAAATATTCATCAATTAATACATAAGTAACTAAATTATGGAATATTCATAAAATGGAATATTACTTAACAATAAAAAAATTACCTACTGATAAATGGAATGACATACTTATAATTGAATCTCAGAAAAATTATTGAGTGAAATAAGCCAGACACAAAGAGCACATTTTGTATGATTCCACTTATATGCTGTTGGAGAACAATCAAATATAATCTATGATAATAGAGCTCAGAATATTGGTTTCTTATCAGGAGGAGGAAGAGTTACATAAGAGAGCAAAAACCAAATTTCTGAGGTATTGAAAATATCCTCTATCATGTTTTGCAGTAGTTTTATGAATACATATAATCATCTACATTTAACTAAATAAATAGTTATGATAAACTATGACCTTATCACAGGATAGTGTTAAATAAGAAACATTTAATGTTGGCCATTAAGTTTTCTCTGACCAAAATGAATTGGCAAACTGGTTAATGGCACAGCTACATTGTTCTATTTTATGGTGCTGTCTGAGATACTGTTTGCTGACAGGTAATAGACATAATCTAAATCACCCTCTCATGCTCTTTCAGACACAATCAGTTATCTCACAAAGTAATGGATCTGCCATACTGGGGAATCCCAAAAGGTCCTGATAAAATCAATCTCTTGAATTTTATTTCTAACCTTTTTCTACCCTTGAAGCATTTTCAAGTCTGGCAGCTCCCCTGCTTAGCTTCAAACACAGAGCTGGAGCACGACAGAAAACACAAGGACCTGACCAGCCGTGTCACACAGCTGATCAAGGAGAGTTAGAAAGTGAGAGCACAAGAGAGAGGAGGGGGATTTAGAGCAGCAGGGGTGTCCATCCTGTTGGCTTCCCTGGACCACATTGGAAGAAGAAAAATTGTCGCAGGCCACACATATAATACTCCAGTAACGCTAACGAGAGCTGATGAGCTAAAAACAAAAGGAAATCACAAAAAATCTCACAGTGTATTAAGAAAGTTTTCGAATTTGTGTTGCGCCACGTTCAAAGCCGTTCTGGGCTGCATGTAGCCTGCGGGCCACAGGTTGGACAAGCTTTCGAGGATGCAAGAGGAGGAAAACTAAAGAAGAGCAAACCAGTAGGCACTAAGAGAAAGAAAGACAAAGAAAAACAGAGACAAAAATGAATTCTTGACTTAAGAAGAGAAAGCCTCAGACCATATTGAAAATTTGTATTTTCAAACTTGGTTTCTGTACCAGGCAGTGTCATGAGCTGGAGGATGAAAGGGACGTCTCAGTCTCCCCAATGCCGGTCTCTCAGCTCCCTGACTCTGCACGCACCAGACAGATCCTTGTTTTACAATGTGGCAACTCCTCACAGGATTAGCAAATTTCTCTGAAACCCATTCCCAAAGCTTTTATGGGGGCACATTCTTTACATGTTTGCTAATTCTAGAATCTGTAACATATTTTTGCTCACAAAAACTTTGAGATTGCATCAGAGATCATCTGTTTCTTGATACTTTCTTAGCATTTCATTTTTTGTAGACATACAAGGGCTGTCCGGGAAGTATCCAGCCACGAACTATGAAAAACAGAGACATTTATGGCTTAATTTTTTCACCCTAACTTAAATAAAAAATCCGTTTGCCCATTTTAGTTTTTAATTGGTTTGTGGGATAATATGTTTCATAGAGGACGCATTTATCCCAGACACTTTTGTTACTGGCATTTTTTCAAAACGTTTGATGCAAAACAATCTATGTCACAGCACTGTTGGAAGCTTCCTGCCTCCTCCAGCTCTAGCTCTGAATGAGCATCACTCTGGGCACAAGGAAGTTAAAAAGGAACCGGAGTGGATGGGGAGTTTCCTGTCCCTCTGAACCTCTGCCGTCCATGCCTGACCCTGAGGTTTGGGAAGCTCCCCTTCCCAGAGGCACAGCAAGCACTTCAGCCATACTTTGTGGGTTCTCTTTCCACAGGGGAAACCAAGTTTGTTTTCCTGAGCACAATGAGTATCAGCAGTTTCAGGGAGCCTCAATTCAATATGAGGTTAGACTGGGCCTTTTCACCAAAGAAAGCTCTGTCTGGTAACCCTGACTTCTGAATTCAGATATTTGTCACCAAAATTCAGATTAAATAATAATTTCTGATAATAAACAGATAATTACGATTAGTCATTGACATACTTATCCACTCATTTTCCGGCTCCATCTGCCCCTCCCAAGAAGGAACACAGGGTCATTTTGGCTCATGTACTTTATCATGTCAGCTTGAAGACATGTACCTGTGAATGTAGTCCACTGGTAGGGATCAGATAAGTAGCAGAGAAGTTAGTAGCAAATGGATTACTATCTTAAGAATTGTGGCTAGAAAATGGTGGAGAATCATGGAAAGGGAGAGGCTATATATAGATTTGAAAATATTGTAGGCTGTTATAAAAAAAGAAAAGAAAAAGAAAGGTGTACAGATGACCAAAATAGAGACATGAAAAGATACTCAACATCACTAATCATCAGAGAAATGCAAATCAAAGCCACAATGAGATTCCACCTCACTCCTGTCAGGATGGCTATCATCAATAAATCAACCAACAGCAAATGTTGGTAAGGATGTGGCGAAAAGGGAACCCTGCTACACTGTTGGTGGGACAAATTGGTGCAGCCACTATGGAAAATAATATGGAGGATCTCCCCAAAATTAAAAATGTAACTACCCTATAATCCAGCAATTCTACTCCTGGGTATTTACCCATAGAATTCTAAAATACTAATTCAAAAAAATATATGCACCCCCTATGTTCATTGCAGCTTTATTCACAATAGCCAAGATGTGGAAACAACCTAAATGCCCATCAATAAACAATTGGATAAAGAAGCCATGGTATAGTTGCACAATGGAGCATTACGCAGCCATAAAGAAGAGTAAAGTCATACCTTTTGCAAGAACATGGATGGAAATAGACAATGTCATGCTAAGTGAAGTAAGGCAGACTGAGGAAGACAAATACCACTTATGTGTGGAATCTAAAGAACAGAATAAATGAACAATCAAAATAGAAAAAACAAATAAAACTCAGGGACGTAGACAATAGTTTGGTGATTAGCAGAGGGGAAGGGGGTGGGGGATGGAAGATGCAGGAGCAGAACTCAAATGTAATATATAGTGATAGAAAAAAACTGACTCTGAGTGAGCCCACGATGCAACACATGGACAATCTATTATAGAATTGTGTACCTGGAACCTATGTAATTTTATTAACCAATGTCACCCCAGTGAATTTAATTTTTAAAAAAGATATGCAGAAAAATAGATTTAGGATATTTGAATAGTTCTACTAGACTTGTTACAATTTGAAGGTGGAGGAAATTTTGTTACATGTGCAACTTTTATTCTTGGATGACTTCTCATTAGGTCCACTTGATAATGGCTGTTATGAGGCTCAAATGAGATAATGTACTCTTTAAAAGTAATTTTAAGCTATAAAGCACTTTGAAAATATTGGATATGATACTGTATGACATTCTTCATATTAACCCAATCAAAACTCCCAAATAATTTTTGAGTGCATCAGAAAACTATGTGGGATAAAAGATGATAGGTTTAATTGTTTTCATTTTACTATTATACAAGGCATAGGGGGAAAACACTTGGAAAATTATTTTTTAAATAATGGGACTAGAATCCAGGTCAATTGTTTCCTGAGATATTTCATATTTTTCCATGTATAAGATGTTCCCGTGTATAAGACGACCCCTACTTTTCTAACCCAACATTAAGAAATCAAGATACGGGTTACTGTCATGTGTAAGAAAACCCCCAATTATTGGTCAGTTTTAGACAAAAGTATCATTCTTATACATAGAAAAATATGGTATTTTCTATTATATTATTTTATCTCTATGCAGAGAAATTAGATCAGAATGCTATAGCAGCCCAGCATAAAAGGCAAAGCTTTATTCAAGGGCTCTGGCCTAATAGAAGATATATCTGCAGAAAACAGGCTGACAGTCTCACCATAAGAAGGTTTTGTAGAAGAAAGAATATAACATTCATATCCAGAAGACTTGAATTCACATTCCCATTCTGCTACTCTAGCACACACTATCTTTTGGCTACCCCAAAAAATATCACCAAGAGTATTTTCTCCTGTGCTTCCACTGTATAGCTAGAAAACTCCGTGCTTGTTTTTCCACCAAACTGATCATGAGGTGTGGCTACATGATACAGTTCAAGTGAAGAAAATATGCTATTTTAAGGATTTCTGGGAAGAAATTTTCTTTTCCTACAAAAGAAACAGTTACAAGTTACACTACCATTTTTTCTTTTTTCTACCTTGATTTCAGATATAATCTGGAGCTATAGCTGCTATATTATGACCATGTGACCTCAGGCATGATAAAAATCCAATAGAATAGTAGGGGGATCAGTCTTGATACTATTATATAAGTAAGTACTAAATCTTTGCCAACATCTTTCTATCTCCAAGTTGTTGGAGGGTTTTTTGTTTGTTTGTATGTTTGTTTTGTTTAGGGAGATATCATAACTTATTTGTTTTAAGCCACTATAGGCAAGTGGCTTTTATTTCTTTTTATACAGTTAAAATGCACTTTAACTTGTAGATCATCTTATTTATTTGCAATTGGGCACATGATTCACCTTCCTAAGCTGGTGAAATAGATAAGTGATTGCTTAAGACACAGAGTATTGAAAGCTTTAACTGAGAAAGCACTGGAAGGGAATAACGGAAAATGACACACAGAAAACAATGAGTGAACCTCTTTATCCTCATTCTTCCCACACTACTAGCTATCATTCCACCTTACTCATCACTGCCTCCATTAGTAACCTCCTTATTCCTCCTCTTCCTCCTTCTCTTTCTCCTGTGAAACCTTTCTATCATCCTTAACACAAAATTTAGTACTATTTTCTTTTTTTGTAAAGATCTCAATCCAAGTTTTGTACTAGGGCCTAATAAGCTGAATGGAAAAAATGATTGAGAAATAGACTTTCTAAATCTAGACGCAAAATAATAAAGGACTTTAGAATTTAGAAACTATCCACAAAAATTTCTAGAACCCACTGTATTCCTTTACTAAGGGTGCTGTAACAAAGTAACACAAACTAAGCCACTTAAAATAACACAAGTGTGTTGTCTTATAGTTCTAGGGGCTACCAGTTGAAAATCAAGGTGTTAGCAGGGCCCTGGTCTCTGAAAACATAGAAGGGTGTGTTTCATGCCTATCTCCTGGCTCCTGGTACCCTTGGGTATTCTTTAGCTTAAAGATGCCTCACTTGATTCCTCCATCTTTACTTGGAATTCACTCTGTGTGTCTTCATATTGTCTTCCCTTTGTGTGTGTCTATGTCTGAATTTCCCTGTTCTATAAGAACACAATTCAAATTGGATTAGAGCCCACCTTAATGACTTCATCTTAATTTGGTTAAATCTGAAAAGACTTTATTTCCAAATAAGGTCACATTATGAGTTGTTGGGATTTAGTACCTCCTCATCTATTCTTTTGGAGGAAATAATTCAACCTGTGACATCCCTTATAAATTATTCTATAGCTCTTGTTTAGTTACTTCTGCATGATATCTCAATCAAGAATAAGCTTGCTTTAAGTTAGAAAGGCTTGGACAGGTTTGTCTTATTCCATGTCATTCCAGTGCTTTTTAGGTTTAAGATGAATATGATTATAATGTTATCCTCACCAAGAGTATTTACCTGTTAACGGGGTATTATTTAATCCATAAAACTCCAGGTGCTCTGACAGATGGTAAATAAAATGTGAGACATAAAGGGGACATGTGCTCTGTAACTCCCAAGGGCTTGACCTGATCTAAAGAATCATCATTCAAGCAAAAATCATGCTTATCTATCTGATGCTCATGGTGATGAATCCCCAACAAAATACATTCTCTTTTTCAAGCGTCACTTCTCTGGTCCAGGTCCAGTGATTACTTGTCAACTCATGATGAGGAGATTGTAAATGATGTTGACGGCCTTGTCTCTTTCCAATGTCATTTATTTTTATTATTTATAAGTGTCCAGATGTCCCTGGCTTTTTGCCAAAAAAAGAAAAGCAAGTGTAAAGTTACGAGCAAGATTCATTGGCTGAGATTTCTCCAAACAACACACATAAAAACTTGATTGTCAGTGTAGGTAGACAGCCATTTTCAGCACCGGACAGCGCCTGCTAGGACTAAGTGTTCAGGGCCAATGGGTATGGAGAGACCGGATACAATGTAGAGGAGGAAAGCTCTCCCTTCAGTAGGAAGGAGGGAGACAAAATAAACCTAACTGGAGAAAAAGAAGAATCAGCATAGAACTGTAAATTTTTATTGACAATTTTTAGTATTCTCTCATTTTTCTGAATAAATAAATAGTTTCTCATATCTAATTATGAATCCATTGCTTTCAGACCTATTACTGCCACATAATAAGAGCCATCCTTCTTCATTCTCTTCTTGCCTATCTTTTTCTCCTTGTCTGTCACCAACTTACTCATAGTTTTACAGAGATTATGTCCTCTATTTTTCTTCCAATTTCTTCTCTGATTTAGCTATCTTCCTCCTTTTCTCCCCTTTACTGCAGTTTAATGATTCATCTCAGGCAGGAAATCTTACAAATAAGAGAAGAGCTCCCACTTACCTAAAAAAACGTGACCCAATGAGGACAAATGGGATGCTGTATCTATCTGACCATTGTCTCTAGGGCTCTCTAATAGCTGTTGACTAAAATCTGTGTATAGACTGCTTTTGCATGGCCTTTCATTCACTAAGTGTGTCTAATCTGCTGTAAAATTGTTTTCATGGTTGCAATCAATGTTATTGTAACTGTCTAACAATGTGCATTTATTTGCTTTGCAAAGGGTTTTGACAGTCCCTACGCAAATTAGTGCCTTGTCTAATGTCATTAAGTGTGGTTCCTGGAAAAACAACAACTGAAATCATGACTGAATTTGTGCATTCAGTCTGGGGGATGAGGAAACCAGAGTAAGGAGACAGGGGTTCTATCAGTGAGCAAACATTATTTGGAGATCCATGATCTTCACCTTACCCTGTAGCATTGTATTTGAAATAGGAAAAGGAAATTTCATTAAACCATCTGAGCTTGTATCTCTCTTATAATGTGGGGATAACTGTTGAACTCTACCCTGCACTAGAACACAATAAATTTAGATTGTCCTAAGAAAGCATTTTTGATTTGAGTTAGTCATAGGAGATGTGTTTCAGGTAGAAGGCACAGGGTACATTAGAGAGGGGATTCCCCAAAAACTTTTAGTTTGTGATGTAAAGAAGTGGGTAAGAAAACATTGTCCAGCAATAGTGCTGAGTGTTGTAAATTTTATCTCTCTTAATCCTGGCAACAATTCTGTAAAGTTAGGTGTCATAGATTACGTTCCTAAAGAAGCTGACTCTAAGCTAAAGTTTGGGAGGTAAAATGCTTGTTAAGTGTCTTTAGGATCAAGACCTGTGGAAAGAAGGGAAAGAAAGAAAGAGTGGGCAGAGGGACAATCTGAGTATTGTGTAGGCCCAACCACAGCTTCAACTGAATAGATCTCTGGAGGAATGATTGTTCTTCAGTGTTTTCCCAAGTTGGGCCAACATGGGCAGGCCACAAAGGCCTACACCCATCAGTCACTGGATGTGGACTGAGACAAGACATGACCATTGCAGTCCCCTGAAGGGACTGATGGCTAAAAGCTGTTGACAAAATAGTTGGGGTGGCAATTCTTCATTAAGGGGGGATCTGAGTGGTGTGCAAGGTCCACCATGTAAGATAAGTTTATCATCATTTTAGAAACAAAGAAAGAGAACGTAAGAGCAGTATAGGCCCTCTTTTCTAAGCATTTCACATGTGTCATTTAAGTGTCACAACAACCCTTTTGGATAGGTATTATTATAATCCCCATTTTATCCAACAAAGAAATTAAGCCACAGAAAACATAAATAACTTGTCTCACATAACACAAGTAGACCTAGGACTCAATCCCAGTGTGTATGATTCCAGAGGCCATGCTCTTAACCACTACCCACAGGACAGCTGTCTGAATTTGAACCCAGACCTTTCTGATAATGAAACCCATGCTATTCTATTTATAATCAACTGGATTCTTTAAGACCGTGTCTTTGGGAAGGTGCTAGGACTAAAGAAAGAATGAGAAAACTTTTCCTCAAAACTGAAACCCAAGCAGCAAATCTTGACGCCACATTTCCCTGGTTTCACCACCGTGAAACTAGCAAAATCATCTCAATGCCATGAGTGAAAAGCGCCCATATTTTCTTGAGCTCTGAACCACAACAAACAGCTTGTCAGCATCTCCAGGGACCAGCATGAAGGGACTAGTCTGAGGGATTTATTTATACACCTCTACCTCCCTTCCCCAGGAAGGCACAGTGATGAGGAGCTGCCAGTCTTTACCTTAATATTGGTCATACTGTTTAGGGCCTTGCTATTTCCTTAAAAACAAAACAAAACAAAACAAAACAAAATGCTTACTTTATTGTTTGAGAGAAGGAGAGAGGACCTAGAGCAGTCTCCATAGTTGTGCATCATTAGTTGTGACATGGTTTCAGTCCACACAGGTGGATGTGGGGCTTTGCAGAGCAGGAACTGAACCGGGGTCTCTCACATGGGAAGGGAGAACTTTTGCTGCTCAGTGATTTCCAGTTGCACCACAGTTCAGCATATGGGGTTAGCATGTGCCAGGGCTGGGAACTAAACCCTGGACCTCATGATTGCAAGGCAAGTGCTCAATCTCTGAGCTATGCCCGCATCCCGGGCCCTAGATATTTTTTATCTCAATATCTGTCTGGCAGCTCTTACCTTTTTTTAAAAAAATTTATTTTTATTGTTTTTGACAGAGAGAGAGAGATACAGAGACAGAGAGAGAGAGAAGGGGGAGGGCCCAGAACAGTCTCCATAGTTACACATCATTGTTTTTTTTTTGCACATGGTTTCATTCCACAGGTGGGCTCAGGGCTGCACAGGGTAGGAACTGGGCCTGGGTCTCACCCCGGTGAGAACTGAACTGGGGGCACTCCCAAGTTCAGTATATGGGTCCACATGGGCCGGGGCCAGGACACTGAGCCATTCTGGCTTCCCTTCCTACTTCTTTTTTAAAGAGAATTCTATCAGCATTCTAGTGATGCCTTCCCTCTTTTGTGGAAAATCCTGCCTTTTTCTTTTTTAGCTTTTCAGACCTTTTAATATAAGTCTTGCATATGGATATGGGCCCCCTCTCTCTCTTTCTCCATGAACCACTGTCTTGTACATGAAAGTACAGCCCCTAGCATCCCTATATTCTGCTGAAAGTTTTTGCTTTATCACTCACCCTTCCTGTCTTTCCTGAAATGTGTAGAAGCATTTTAATATAATTGTCTAAAAGCTACCATGTTTCATCTTTCCTTGTTTAACTTAGCCAAACTATATGAAGAATCTGACAAGTGTTTTGATGTAACCCTGGGCTACAGAAGGCCAAAGATACAGGCCGAGGCAGATACACAGCAGATAAGCATAAGCGAAATGCCCTTGGAGGAACAGAGTTGAAATTCAGACAAACTTAGGTAGTAAAGTTTGGAGATGCCCTGAGTAATTATGTTTATTTTTTGATGTACAAAGACATGAGTTGATTCTTGGGAAAATTTGTACTTCACCCATGCCTCAAGAGAAACTCAGACATATTCAGACATATGTGAAGTTCTGGAGAGATTATGATGTAAGCCAGGTTGGAGGTAGAAGGCCCCAAAAGTGACCAAGCACCTCAAACAGATTTATGAACATGGGTTTAGAGTTGAAGATGAGTGATGGTTTCCCATGGAGGATTCCATTCAGTTATCTGTCATCACCCAGATTCCCTTACAGGGTTTGTGCACTGTTAGAAAAATGACCATCAGTGAATTTGAAGAGCTGCCCCACGAAACTCTAAAAACATTTCAGTTCACAATCATCCCTATCCTGGGATCCACCTCTCCAAATAAACACCACACAGAAGGTGGAAGTATTTTCTGATATGTTCTGCCAGAGCCTTGCTGGCCCTAGAGATCTGGAAGGAGTTTGTCCTTGGTAATAAAACAAACAAGAGCTATCAGGCAGGGTATGTCAAGTTGCCCATGAGTATGGATGGAGAAAGAAAACAGTAACTGCTTATATCGCTTTTTATCAAGAAACATTATTTTCCCCTGAAGAGAGCTTGTTACATTTTATTGGACCTGACTTGGTCAGATAGCCACCCCAGGCTACAGAGAAGTGAGTTTCTAGCTTCCCAAGCTCACCATATGAAGCAGCAACTTATGTGGGGTTTGGAAATAGTTGGTTAGTCAATTAAGTTTGTTGGGTGCCTCTAGACATTAAAAAAAAAACGTGTCAAGAAGTAAATTGTACAAGGGACTGAACTGCTGGAGAAGAATGAGAAGTCAGAGTTGGCGCCTTCTAATTTTTCCGTGAAGGTGACCTCATTTGCCTACCAGCTGATGCTTTCAGAATACTTGAAGGAAAGACCTTTCAGTCTGCCTTCCCTTGCTCCTCTCCAACCGACTGCCACCACCTCCATTATCTGGTACCTGGATTATGTGGTCTTTCCATACTCAGTCTCACTTTTCTCCAGTATGCCTTACACACTTCTTCCAAGGGAATCTGACTGAAGCACAAATTTCACCAAGTCACCTCGTCGTTTATACAATTAGGTCCCTATACCTAGAGGATAAAGTTCAAGTTTATTATGATAACACAAAGAACTTCAAGACTCACTGTGAAGTTACACTAATCATGACATCGTGGTATTTGTGAAAGAATAGACACATTTGTTCAATGGAGCAAAACAGAGCGCTAGAAAAAGACCCACATAAAATATAGTCAACTAACTTTTGACAAAGACACAAGGCAATTCAATAGGAGATAAAATATTCCTTTCAGTGAAAGATACTGAAAAACTGGATTCATGTGGGTAAAAAACAATAAAGCTACTGAACCATATATGTAGAAAAGGTTAAATAATACATTTTAAGTTATTCATGTTACCATAATAATTTTGATTTAGAAATTCCCAGATGCAGACCATATGCCATACACAAATATTAACTCAAATTTTATCATAAAACTCAATGTAAAATGCAAAATTACAAAATTCTGCAATAAAATGGAGGTGAAAATCTATATGACCTTGGATTTGGTAAAGAAAGTTTAGATAGAATAACAAAAGTATGACCCATGGGGAACAAAAAAAACTTGATAAGCTGGACTTTATGAAAATTAAAAATGTTTACTCCACAAATGACAGTGTTAAGAAATAGAAAAGATAAGCCAGAAACTGGGAAAAAATATTTTCAGAACACATATCTAAATAAAGGACTTGCATCCAAAATATACAAAGAATTCTTAAGACTCAATTATATAAAAAAAAATTTTTACTATGAACAAAACACCTAAACAGATACCTCACTAAAGAAGACATACACGAGGCAAAAAGTATACAAAAAGATGCTCAACATCATCTGTTGTTAAGAATTGCAAATTAAACAACAGTGTGATAGCACTACAAACTACTATAATGGCTTGAAGAAGCATAAAGTTCCAATTGATGACAAGGACGTAGAGCAATAGGAACTCTCATTTATTGCTGGTGAGAATGTAAAATGCTATAGTCACTTCAGAAGACAGTTTGAGTTCCTTACAAAGCTAAAAATTGTCTCATCATAAGATCTAGCAATTATACGATAAGGTATTTCACCAACTGACTTGAAAAATTACACCACAAATACTTGCACATAAATATTTATAGCAGATTTATTCATGATTGTCAAGCAACTACCATTTCATTTAATAGGCAAATGAATTAGAAGAACAATAGTACCCATATACAGTGGAATAGTATCCAATGATAAATAAAAATGAACTAACAAGACATGGAAGGTATGGATGAATTTTAAATGTGAATTGCAATGTGAAAGAAACCAGTTTGAAAAGGCTACATGCTGTATAATTTTAACTATATGTCATTCTAGAAAATGGAGACTACAGAGGGGAGTCATTGGATGCCAGAGGTTCAGGGAGAATAAAGGATGAATACATGAAACATTGAGGATTTTTTGGGGCAGTGAAATTAACTGCTGAAATGGTGGATATATAATACTATACATTTTTCAAAACACATAGAACATTATAACTCTTTAATATGTGCAAATTTAAAAGATCATTTAGGAGATTGGGTGTCACAAGGTTGGCAGACTGTGAAAAAAGGATGTAGCTATCTTACAAATATTTGAAATAACCTAAAGAAAAAAGATTTGGGTGGAAGTTGGAGGTGACAACCTAAGTAATTTTTGAAATGGGTGGGATCTATAAAATTGAAGAAAAAAATGTACATAAAAATTATACTTTAGTTGATAAAGTTGCTTTCCATGAGAGTATGAATTAACAACACATATGATGGTCTGAAACCACCATATGTACATACTGAAATTGAACAATTAAGATGGTGGATGATGAGGGCCAAGTTTCTCACTGATGAATAAGGGGTTAAGGACAAATATGAGATGTCTCTAATTGTATGTTTGGTACTGGATTAGAGTTATAGACATCAGTATAAACTTATATTTTGTTTAATATAAATGCAGATGAATATGTATGTGTGTGTGTGTGTATGCATGGGTTAAATACATACATATATTTTTTTACTCTATCATTGGGAGGGCTTAGAAGCAATGATATCCCAGTCACAAAGCACATACCTAGCACCCAAATTTTGGTTTCTAATACCATTTTCCAATAGAAGGAATCAGTCCTCCTTAGAGAAATTGTTGATAAACACACACACATACATACACACACACACAAGAAGAATATGTAAAATAGATACCAGAGTCAATGAAAAGAATCTCTGATGGTCAAAGCTAGAATAATTTGAGTAACAGAATAAGCAGTATTGGATTTTAATAAAAAATAGAAAATAAATATCCATGTGCCCATGAATAGGTGAAGCATTGGAAACTATATGTATAATACTAAAATATTGAAACCATAATACTACCCATTTCTCAAAACCCAATGAACTTATATAGCGCACATATATATATATATATATATATATATATATACACACATTTAAAAATAAATAAATAAATAAATAAATAAAGGAGGAGACTAATCTTCCACAGAATTCCAAGTAATTAATGCAGATATTTTGCCCTCAGGGAGGGATTAACTCTCCACTCCTTAAGTGTGAGCTCTGTATAATAATGCTTTTCCAGAATCCAGTACAGAAAAAAATAATTTTACACTGGAGAAACCTGACAAATACTACCTCATCACTGTTAAAATCAGTCATGTTGATAGCATCAACCCTTACATGATGTGAGAATGACACTTTATCATCTGATCTCCTTCCCAAGAGCCCATGACCCCAGTCTAATCATGAGAAAATCATCAGACAAACACCAACTGAAAGGCTTTCTACATGCCCAACTAGTGCCTCAAAACTCACGGTCATCCTAAACAAGGGAAGTCTGAGAAATTGTCACAGCCAAGAAGAGCCTAAGGAAACATGATGACTAGTGGGTACATGGTATACTAGATGGGACCCTGGAACAACAATAACAAAAAGGACATTAGGTAAAAATGAATGAAATCTGAATAAAGTATGGAATTTAGTTAATGGTAACATACCGATATGAGTTCATTAGTTGTAATATACTAATGGAAGATGTCAGCAAGAGGAGAAACTGATCTCTGTAATATCCTTGCAACTTTTACATGAATCTGATCTAAATCCAAAAAATAAAAATACAAAAAAGAAATGCAATTGGCCTTAGGAAAACTATTTGTCAGCAGACAGGATCAGAGTACCGCTATACACCACAACGTGGTTTAACTTCAAGAAATGTGCTAAACGAAAGACGCAGACATAAAAGTCCACATTGTAAATTATGATTCCATTTGTATTAAATGTCCAGATGATACAAATTGGTACAGGCCAAAATTATATTCATATTAATGATTAACTTTATCTGGACCAAAAGAAACCAATTTTCCAAGACATGTACCCAGTGTGCTCAACATTTCCCTTCAAACTAGAGCATCAAGAAGGGTAGGGCTACCAAGCTTGTCATGATCAAGATTTTCACTCTTGATTCTCTGGAAGATCAGGAACCAAAATGCCTCACTCTCGTATTTCCAATATGCTTTCCCAAAAGCCCAAAGATTTGAGACTTTGGGGAGGCTACTCAGCCTCAGGCGGGCCATCTAGTCTGGCAGACTGAAGTGGTTTCAGCCTGCCTCCAGTCTTCCCTGCCCACCTCTTCCACCAACACCTCCTTGTGCCAAGCAAGATTTTGATTAGCATCCCCTGAAACAACCAAGGGCATTTGAAAGGTGACAATGATGCATTATAGACACAGACCAAGAAAACCAAAAAAGAGCAAGGCAGAAACTGTAATGCAAAGAGAAATTGGTTATTGACTGCATTCTCTTTCATTTAAGCATTTAGACACCCCAGAGCATAAGGAAGCAGCCCAGAATAGTGCAAAGCCTTCTGAGCTGGCGGCAGCCGGGAACACTATCTTCTAGTCACTGGGTAACCCAGTCCATTCCCTGGGATCAGTTCTCACATGTACATAAAAAGGTTGCATGACATGTGGTTAAGATTTCAGGGTCCCAGCTCCGCCACCTGCTAGAATTTAGAAATGGACAAGTCACTTAACCTCCCTGAGCTCTGGGTTCCTCATCAGTAAATCAGGGGTAACATCAGTTATCCATGAGGCCTCTGAGGGTTAGAGATGGCATTGAGGGTCTGGCATGGCAGAGCCTGGCATGGAGTGGGCTCTCAATGCACAGTAACTGCACATAGGGGACATATCTGCAGACCTGCCACTTTCCAGTGCCAACATTTGATGGTTCCAGTGACACACTGGGAAGTGCATATGTGGAACCCCACATCTGTGATCACTGCAGCGACTGGAGATTCCAGAAAACAGGACAAGGTGGGAATCACTCTCCTCGGGACATGGGTAATCAAATTAATAGCAATAATGAATAATAATAACACCATGTGCCAGATACTACTAAAGTCCTTACAAACTATTAATTAATCTATCACAATACACTTCTGCCTGGGTGTGCTGTCTATTTCCTCATAACCTGTAGCACTTTCCGGGGGCAGATGCTGAGATGGAGTTCAGAGCAGAAAATGTGTACTGAGGACCAGCACCTGGGAAAGCCAGGTAGGAGGGCTGGGCAGAGGAAGAACTCTGGCTGCAAAGCAACCCCACCAAAGCCTTGCTAACTTGATAGGGAGCTCAGAAGCCTCAGACCTCATGTCACTAAGGCTTTCAGGGGTGTCCAGGGGAAGCTGTGATCTCAGGTGAGGAGACTCTTTGAGGTCAGGCTGACATTGAGGCCTGGAGCCTGTGTAATGACCACACTCCCAGCGGGTGGAGGTAGACAGGCAGTTAAGTCCTTCCCTGGGGGTGTGGCATGGGCAGTGCAGTGAATTTTACAGGTGTGGCAATGGAAACACAGCACAACTTACCAAATAGTACAGGGATAATCCCTGGCTGTGCTTGGGACTGCTAAACTACACTGCCTCCTGACCTGCATGGGGGGGCCAAGCTTGCAGGAGAAGCGATCGCCCATGGCTGACCCTTTTCTCTTCAATTCAAACCTGCCCTGGGAGGTTCTATTATATCAGGACTTCTGCTCCCAGACACCCCTCTTTCTATGGCTACCCCTGATCCCTAGTATTTAAAGTCACCTCGTCACTACCTTCTTCTCAGTCTCTCTGAGATGGCCCAGGGGTCCATCCCTCCCACCTGAGAGGATCCCAGCACTGCTGTGTGAATCTGCAGTTGTGCATACTGTGCAATGCACAACCCTAGGGGACGTGGTCTACTGGGGTCTAGAAAACGGAGCCCCTGGGGTTGGACTCTGAAACCCCACACAGCTCTGCTCTGTGACCCAGGGCCTTGGGATCCTGTGATTGTGGGGGTTAATGAAGGGGCACGCAGAGCCCTGGGCACCCTCCTGGGTGAACAGGAAGCAAATTGCTGGATGTGATCTCTAGTGCCAAGTTCAGGCTGTGAAAAATAGAGCAAAAAGGTGGGAAGCATACCCCTTCTATAATGAATATTAATAACACATGGAAAAGCATCTCTCCTGTAGATAAAACTTTAGAAAAACGAGGTGTCACAAGTGAAAAGAAACACAAAATTCTAGGTCCAGGAAGATAATTTCTCATCCTATGAACTGTTAAAATCAAAATTTAGTTTCTCTATTAAAGAGAAATGAAAAATCACCAGTAATCCCTTCTTGCAGTGAGAAGCCGCTAGGAGAACCCATATTTGAATCATCTGACACCCAGACAGCCTTCACAAACGATTTTCCTCTGGCATTTCCGACGAGGCCTCTAATTGTGGGCTTATAACTCACCAGAATTGATGTGTCAGGCTGTTTTCTCAGACGCTCTAATTAACTCTTGCAGTACTTGCCACCTTCGTGTGCAGGAGTGGGAACTGGCTTGCTGCTCCACGAGGTTTTAAGCCTCAAATAAAACATTTGCCTCCACCCACCCACCCCAAACTGTACTTCATATCTCAGCTTTGAATGCACTGGGACGCCAGAGAGGGCGGCTTCTGCTTCAAAAGGGAGGCCACCCTTTGACCATCAGTTTAAAAAATAACATGGTATCAGCCTGTATACATTCATAAATTCAAGTTCAATTCAAACCTGCTCTGAAATGGTGCAGGCATTTTTTTTTTCCAGCTGTAAGTTAAATAAAGCATAGAGACTGAAGCAGAACTAAGCCTGCATGGCTCGTGGCTGCACCTGCTGTCCTCCAGTGCACAGAACCAGTTAGCCTTCAGGACCACCTCTCCTTCGACTAGACCTGTCTGGGCACCACAGGGATCCATGGCATTTAAAGGAGGTAAGGGGGGAGGAATTGGGAGGGGGCACCAGATATATGGTGGTGGAGGGAGAGCTGAGTCTGGGTGAGCACATAATGCAATACATAAACAATGTAATGTAGAGCTGTACACCTAGAAACAATGTAATTGTTACTAACCAATGTCACCCCAATCAATTTAACAATTAAAAAATAGTAAAGGGAGCTAGTTTCAGGAGGAGGAGTCATAGGACATAGGTCAATGCATTATGGCCGTGGCCCTGAGGGATTCTTAGTGTGACACTAAGGCAGAAGGGATTGAGATGACAGAGTACTTCCCAATCTTGGGGCATTGGGATCTGCATAGAAATTTATAAGATTAGATCCTTGTCCCCAACCCGAGAGGTGCCGACTTCATAGCTGTAGTGCTGAAAACCAGTATCTGTAGTTAATAGAACATTCAGAATGACTACAGCATAGCAGAGAACAAAAACCACTGGATGAACTCATGGGGACAATTAATTGTCTCTGAGAACGTGAGTCAATGAGCTGTATTTTTGCAGAGGGATGGACAGGGTGACACTGGGGGGTTGTTTATTAGTATGCATTTTTCCTAGTTCATATCCAGTCTGATTTGGAGCTCAGTTTGAAACACCCAAAGTGTAAATCACCTACTTCAGCCACTATATCATTTCAGATAAAAATCGTAGTCATCGAATCTCAAGCTATAGCTATCTTAGAGATCATCGGAGTAACTTTTCACTATTCAATTCATGAATGCCATCTCCAATATCTCCTTCAATTAATCTTCAACTCTAGATTGGAATGGCTTAAATGAATGTTTGATCATCAGCCTCTGCAGAAGAACCCACAGCCTTGGCTTGGCCGTGGGAACTGGAATGAACACTCTTCTAGCCTCCATCCCCAAAGGCAGGGCTAGCTGTTGTTCTGGTGAGGGTGGTGTCTCCACAAGACTTCACCTTGACTCTCTCCCCTCTCCTTTCAGGGTGAGACTCACAGCTCCTCTTCCAACACTGACAGGTGCAAGACCTGCCTCAGAGAGGACGTCACCTTGGGAAGCCATGTTTCAGGACCCACTGGACCTTGGGACAGGTATAACAATAGTGAGGAGGCTCCTCATTCCTAAGTCTTGGAGAAATCTGCCAGAAAGTGAATGGTTGCAATAAAAACACTTTGGAAAAGTCAGTCATGAGATTATACCTGAGGCTCAGCTACCAGGGAAAGATTATTCTGCAGGAGGGAGAGGATGAATACAGTGGAGGGGCTCATGCCCACACTGTGCTGGGAACAAGCCAGCAGGATGAGGCCCACAGGTGAGCAGACATCCTTCCCCACCCCCAAAGAGAACCACAGATCCATTTATGCAGAATGCACTTTCAACTGGCATTTTTTTCTCACCAAATTGAGCTCAAGTCTTTTTTTTTTTTTTTTTTTGAGTCAGCAGTGTGCCGGCCTTTCTTACTTAAGATGAATTGAAATAAGTCTGCAAGCTGCTAAATTATTCCACATATCCTGCTCACTCCACTCGCTTCCTTGGCTTCTAGGTGGCCCTTCCCTCCTGCCTCTAGAGAAATTACTTTTTACCTTATTGGATATGCTCCAAAAGAGGAAACTTCACAAGCTATCTTGATGATCTCCCCAGGACCTTAGTCAGCTCTTATTTAAGATGTGTTTTTGTGTGTGTGTGTGTCTAACTTAAATGTATCTTGTTGAAATTAAAACTTGTGTTTTTTTTTGTTTGTTTGTTTTTTGTCCTTTCTGAAATTGCATTCTTCACAAAAACAGGAGCACTTGTGTCTACCCTAACCCTTTGCCACCATCTTCCACACACCTACCCTCTTCTGTCAGCCCCTCGCCTCTCGGTATCCTGGGTTGGATCTTGGAACCAGAAAGAGACATTAGTCAAAAAACTAATGAAATTCAAATCAAGCCTAGAGTTTAGTTCATAGCAATGTGCCAGAGTTAATCTCTTAGTTTTAACAAATGTGCCACAGTCATGTAAAATATGAACACTAGGGGAAAGTGGGTAAAGGGACTATGGGGATTTTCTGTACTAGCTCTGCAACGTTTTGTAAATCTAAAATTACTCCAAGAAAAATAAAAAAGGTTTTAATCACATAAAGGGGAAAAATATGTTTTTCTCTGGTTCAGAAATAGTTCAAGGAGAACGTTTCTAATCGTATCAAATCTGGAAGCCCGTGAGAGCAGGACTCAAATGAGAATGAGAATTTGGATTTACTTTTACATTTAGATTTATACAGCCCTGTCCGAAGCACTTTTGTGTTCTTCTCTTTCGTGAGACAGCCTGTTAAATGAGGCAAGTGCTAGGATCCACATTTTATCATGAAGAAATGGAGGCAGGACTCGGAAACACCAGGCTGTTTGCCCAGGGCTGCCTTCCTGATCCGGGATATCCACCCAGGCATGTCAGCTCTAAAGTCACTGGCTTCTCTGTCCTAGGAAACCCCAGCCCAGCCACAGCACCACGACATGGAACCTGTCACCAGTGGGCACTGCTCAGGGCTCCGGGTCTTCGGTTGGTCATTGCATCCTTCATTCCCATAATGTGGGACCCAGAACTGGTCCCAGTTCTCCTCTCCCAGGCCTGAAGCCTAGTCCTGGGGGCATGACAGGTGTGGGAGAGGAGAACCTGCAAACTCTGTGTCCCTTTACAATTCTCCTGCAAACCTCTGCTGATCTCAGCCTCCGTGGTCTCCCTGCCTCCCTGCACACAGCAGCCAAATGTCCTATGAAAACACAAGCCGAATCATGTCACTGACCCGCTCTGCACCTCCAGGGCCTCCACAGCTGACACAAGCCAAAGCAGCTGCCTCACAGCGCACCCACCGTAGGGCCCTCTACCCTTTGAGCAGGTTCCTCGCTCCCATTCCACTCTTCCCATTCTTCCCCTCACTCAACTCAACCCCAGCCACACAGAAACGACGGGGTCGATTGCTGTCTCAGAGCCTTCGCACTTGCTATTTGCTCAGCCTAGAAGGTTCTTCCCCCAGATACCAACAGGACTGGCTGCTGTACTCATTCCATCTTACCTCACAGGGTGCTTTTGCAGCGATGCCTGACCTCATGACCCCGTGTAACGTGCCCTTTCCCACTATGCCCTCCACGCCCACCACGCCCACCTCCGCTCCCTATTCAAATTCCCTCCCTAGTATTTTCACTTGTTAACACATGTTAATACTTATTTATATGTTTGACCTCCTGTTTATTACTTATTAAAGACATAGAGTTCTCTGTTTTATTCACTGGGTGTTGCTCAACACCTAGAGTCATAGGCACTTAGTCGATGTTTGTCAAATGTTGGCTAAATGAATGGATAAAGTTCACGTTCAGGGAAGACATTTTCCCATGACCTGTTGGCAGCACAGAAATTAGGTTGCCCCATGGTTGTCTCTCTCCTAACACCCTGTGATTGCCGTCAAGGTGGGTGCCACAATTTTTAATTATATGTTAGTTCTTACTTCTTTCACATCTCTCTGCCTGATGAGAATACAAGCTCCCTGAGGGCAGGCATTGTGTCTGTCATACTCTTGTTCCAAATACCAAGCGCAGCCTGGGGCAGATTACAGGTGCTCATTAGTGACTATGCACCAGAGTGAACGGGTTTATCTCATTTTAGGGAGCTCCAAAATGTATACACTTTTCTGGAACGTTGTCTGGGGAGTCGCTGGTTTGTATGCATAAGTGCATGCATACACATACACGTGCACACACTCACCAGTATTGGTGATCTAAGGGCCTGAGTGTGTTCTTAGCTTCGAAAGCCCAGGTTGTGAAATAAGACCTGTGCAAAGAGAAAAAGAGGAAGCACCCTGGAGGCGCTGTGTGTGAGTCTGTCCTCACTGTTTTCATGTGACACCTTCATCCCCTCGCACATCCAGCCTCTCACACTGACCCCAGAACCTCTCAGTGTCTGGGGTTCTAGGGCCCGTCTGCTTTCAGGAATCTTTAGCTGCCACTTCCAGGAGGAAGAGGAATCTCCTCCCTCTTTTTCTGAGTCTGACTTCTAAGATTGGATTTGTTCCAAAGGCGCATCCCTCAAATACCATTTTTGAGACACAGGCCAGTGGACATGAGAGGGATAGGAGGGGAGAAGGGACCCTTTCACACGACATTTCATAGGGTGACTCTCCCTGGTTGTACAGGCAAAGGGAGACAGACAGATTGTGAGTACTATGCACACACACACACACACAAGTATACATACCTGTGCACACACATGCATGTACACATACACATACACACACACACCATTGCAAGAAGTAAAGAATGTGAGCAGAACCAAAGATGCCAATCACACCTGCCAGACACCAGGCCTTCCCTCCTGTGGGCTGACCTCTGAGCTGAGCATGGGGTCTCGTGACCTTGGGAAGGCTGACCTTGCAGTGGGTCAGGATGTGCTCATACTAGTTGGCTTCGCTGGAATAGCCTTCCTTGCCCCGTCTCAGGATCGCTGCTCCTAGAGACCAGGAAAGGAGCAGGTGCCTCCTTCATCAGCTACCTCAGAGCTCCCAGCTCTTCTCTAGCCCAAGTCAACTCTGTCATTAAAAGGAATCCAAGAAAAGGGCAATGAAAATGAAAGCTCAGTGTCAGAATCAGGAAGAAACGTCATCACCATCATCAGAGACACGGTTGCTCTCAATGTCACGTTCCATGCTCGTGGCACACGGCAGTGACTTTAACTCTTCCATTCGTGAGCCCTCTTTTCACAACTTCTCCCATCCATGAGCAAGACTCTTCCATTACGACTGGGTATATTTCAGCAAGGACGTGGTAATACTGCAGACTGGGTCCCACCCTCTAAAACACTTTTCCAAGCACCTGCTACTGTATTAGCATGCCTTCTACTCTGCAAAAGGGCCTCTCCCAAACCTTGCCTGGCTTCAGAGGGCCCCCGCCCCACCCCCACCCATCCTTCCTGTCAAAGTGCGACCCTTCCTGGACTGCCCAGGCCAAAGCTCACCTCCTCAGGAGATAGCCCTGGCTGCCCCTCACTCAGAGTCCAGAATTTACCCTCTGGTACAACTCGCCTCAAAACTAAGCTCCCCAGCTGTGCTGTGAGAGGTGTAAAACTATGAGGGGCCAGGAGTTCCCTCTGAGCCAATCTTAGAGCCTTCCACACAGTAAGAACTCAATCGACATGGGCTGACTTTGACACCAACCCTGAGGGGCTAATGTTCCCATAGGCCTGCATCTGTCCTCTCTGCAGGACAGACGTGACAGCAGCTTCACTCACCCAGAATGCCAGCCCATCCCACTCAGCCTCTGCCTGCTCTCCCTGAGTCCAGGAAGTCATTCCCACAAGTTTTCTTTCCCCCTGGGCTCCCCTGCAACTCAGTCTGCTTCACCCTAAGTGAACCTGGTTGCAACATGAGCAGCCAGTGCGTGCCTCCTCTCTTTCTTGCCAGGAAACCCTTTCCACCTGACAAAAGTGCCCAGATGAGGCTACTGGGGTCTTGCTAATGAGGTTCTTCCAGAACCTAGAGGTCACCTGCTTTACTACCCTCCCCTCCTCACCTCCTTCCCCCCTCCTTCTCGTTCTCTATCCGTCTCCTTCCTCTCCCTCCCTCTCTCTCCACTTTCTACACCTCCCCCTCCCTCTCCCTCCTTCACTCTCTCTTTCCCTCTTTCCCAACTTTTCCCCATATCTCTTTCTCAGAGGCAGTTCCCTGTGGGGTCTGAGATGCATTTTCCTCAGTAATTTTCGGTTTCTGGAAAAGAAGTTACTGAGGTTAAGTTTGGGGGTTTGCTGGGAAATCATCTCTCAAACCAGGATCATTCTCTCATCCCGAAGGAGATGGACCAGTGTCCTCCTCAGCTAGGGGGCACACCAGTCCTGAGGGGCACACGAGGAGCCCTGTGTGTGGGGGGGGGGCGGACATTGTCAGCACTGCTGCTTCTCTGACTTGCAGGGAGGTCTGTTGGTGTGAGTACATGAAGCCAAACTAGAAAGAGGTGTCTGGGCAGCACCCAAAGTTATGAGAATGTGCACTTCAGTGCCAAAGGCCTGATTATATCCTGATTATTGTGGGAGGCAATGCAATGGATGGTTTATGAAAAGGCTAGAATCAAGTGTCCAAGGACTTTGAAAGTGATGGGAGACTCAGCACATTTACAAACGACAAGCACACGTAGCTATGAGAATCACAAAACATCAAGTAATCCTTTCTTTTATTCTGGGTGAACTCTATACTAAGGTCAGATGACTTCACTGGTATATTCTTCCAAATATTTAAAGAATGATTAACACCACTTCTTCAAAAACTCTTCCAAAATATAGAGGAGAAAATACAATCCAGCTCATTCTCTAAGCCACTATTACCCTGATACCAAAACTAGACAGAGAACCTACAAGAAAACAACCTATATACCAATATCTCTTATGAGTATTGAATGAAAAATCCTCAGTAAAAAACTATCAAACAGAATCCAAAAATTTGTATTCCAGCAACTTCTTTCATTACCAATAAGCACAGAAAAATTATTTGACAAAATCCAAAACTTTTTCATAAAAGTTATAAATGAACTTGGGATAAAAGAGACCTTCCTTGACCTGCCAAAGGACATCTATGAAAATCTCAGCCTTTTGATGCTTAATAGTGAAAGACTAAAAATTTCCTTCAACAATTAGGATCAGGACAATACTGTTTGCGATTTCCACTTCCGTTCAACATTGTATTGAACAGTCTAGCCAAAACTATTAGCATGAAAAAATAAAATAAAGCATACAGATTGGAAAAAGATAAATTTATCTCTGTTCAGAAATGACATAATCTTACAGAGAGAGAATTCTAATAAATCCCCTAAAACACTATTTGAACTAATAAATTAGTTTGTCAAAGTTGTAGGATACAAGATCAACATACAAAAATTGGTTGTATATCTATACTCTAGCAAGAAACACTCTGAGAATGAAATTTTAAAAATGATTCAATATACAAAGCAGCAAAAGAACAAAATACTTATTTTAAGAATAAAATTTTGGGATGCTGTGATGGCTTGGCCAGTTAAGCGTTCACTTTGCGGCTTTGAAGATTGAATCCAGCCCTGGCTTGTGTGAATCCATTTGCAGAACTGGGGTGTGGCCCCCAGTTTAGTTCTCACTGAGGAGATGGTCCCACCAGGGAGGCCCCAGGTTCAGCCCCCAGTTCATGAGGGTGTGCCTCTCATGTGGGAGGCCCACCCATCCAGTTCTTGCCCTGCACGTCCCCCCACCCACCTGTGTGCAGTAAAACTAAATTAAAAAACTGATGACGTACAACTACAGAGACCGCTCAGGGCCAACCGCCTTCTTTGTCTCTCTCTCTCTCTGTCAAAAACAATAAAACAAATCTTTTAAAAAAGAGACATCCAGCATTAAAATTAAAAGGAACTTTTACAAAGTAAATTTAAAAAGAAAAATACAAGAATTGCACAATAAAAAACAAATATTATTGAAATAAATGAAATAATATGTAAGAAAATAGGAAGGCATCCTTTAGATTAGAAGATGTAATATTGTTAAGATGGCAAAACTCCCCAAGCTAATATACAGAGTCAACATGATTGCTATCAAAATCCCAGTTGTCTAATTTGCAGAAATAGAAAAGCTAATATTGAAATTTATATGAAAATTTAAGGGACTCAGAGTAGCTAGAACAATCTTGATAAAGAATGACAAAATTAGAGGACTCCCATATCTCAACTTCAAAACTTATTACAAACCATGGTAATCAAGATTGTGTGATGTTACCATTAGGTAAGCATACAGATCAATGGAATTAGATTGAGAGCCCACACCTGAAACACATATTATACATTCATGCAATAAATTTAATAAGCCCATGCATCTATGGACAATTGAGTTTCAGCAAAAATTACAGAGCAATTCAATGCAGATAAAAAGAGTTTTTTCAACAAATGGTGCTGGTACCGCTGGATATCCATATATAATAAAAGCATGAAGTTGGACCCTTTTCTCACATCATGTATAAAAGTTAATTCAAATGAAAAACCAACAACAAAACTAAATGTTAAATTAAAACTAAAATAATCTCTTACAGAAAAGCATAGAGTAAATATTTGAGATATTGGATTAAGTAATAGTGGGGTTTTGTTTGTTTGTTTTTATATGACATCTGAAATACATATAACTGAGTAAAAAATAAATTAAAATTTATCAAAAAATGTTTTAAACTTTCATTTTGCAAAGAACATGATTAAGAAAGATCTTTGATTCTCAAAATACTAGGGATACAGGTAACTTCTTCAATTTATTAAAATTTCTATATAAAAATCTACAGATATCATTATAAATAGTGATAAAAGATTAAATGGTTTCCCTCTGTCACGTGGTACAAGATAACACTGTTCATTTTCACAACTCTTGTTCAACATAAATTTTAGCTTGAAAAATATTGCAATAAAATTAAATAAAAGGCAGCAGTTTATAAAGGAATAGTGTCCATATTTTCAGCTGATATGATTGCCTATGTATGAAATCATTCAAAATCTACAAAAAAAAGTCCAGAACTAACAAATTCAACAAAGTTATAGCATATAACATAAACCTTCAAAAATCAATCATAGGGGAAACCGGGATGGCTCAGTGGGTTAAGCGCTCACTTTGCAGAGCCGGGACCCAGAATCGAATCCTAGACCCAGCTCGTGCGGAACCATATGCTGAACTGGGGAGTGCTCCAAGTTCAGTTCTGTATCTCTCTCTCTCTCTCTTTCTCTCTCTCTCTCTCTCTCTCTCTCTCTGTCAAAAATAATTTTTAAAAAATTAATCATATTTTTATATACTAGCAATGAACACATAGATACCATACTTAAAATTATAATACAATTTATAATCACTTAAAACAAAGTGAAATACTTAGGAGTAAGTCTAACAAAACATATATAGGACTCTCATGGTAAAAATTAGGACAAAATCCTAATGAAAGAAATAAAATATCTAAGTAAATGAAGAGACATACTATGTTCATGGTTTGAAGGGTTGGGAGACTCAATATAGCAATGATGTCAATTCACCCTTAGGGCCCTAAGTCTTTAAAATTTTCCCTTATTTTTAAATCAGTAATCCATTATAAGTTGATTTTTGTACAAAGTGTAAGCTTAGGCAAATGTTATTTTTTTAATTTTTAAATCTTTTTGTCTACATATGTTCAATTGTTCCAGCACCATTTGTTAAAAAGACTATCTTTTCATTAAATTCCTTTTGTACCTTGGTCAAAGTCAATTGGACATTTTTGTGGGATCTCATTTCTGTTCCATTGTTCTGTGGGTCTTTCCCTCCACCAATACCACACATTCTTGATTACTATTGTCATATAATATGTCTCAAAATATGCTAGAATAATTTTCTTTACCCCTGTGGTTTCTCCTTTATTTCCCCAATAATTATCTTAGCTTTTCTAATTCTTTCCCTGTTGTATTTATTTTTAAAAACCTGGCTGGGATTTGGATAAGAATTGCCTTAAACCTGAATATCAATTGAGGAAGAATCTTTGCTATGTTGAGTCTCCCAGCCCTTTGAACCATGAACATAGTATGTCTCTCCACTTACTTAGATATTCTCTTATTTCTTCCATTAGGATTCTGTCACTTTTACCATCCAAGTCCTGTATATATGTTTGGTTAGACTTACTCCTAAGTATTTCACATTGTTTTGAGTGATAATAAATGGAATTATAATTTTAATTTTGGTATCGTCTCCCTCGCTCTTTCACATACATGCATGATGCCCAAGACTACTATGGTTTGTGAATGCTAAAACCTTGGCCAAATTACCTAACCTTTTTATAATTGGTTCATGTTCTAAAAAGTTGTTTCAGTTTCTGAGCCTTTTCTGGAGTGTCTTCAAAAAATTAGCAATCCCTAGGGAGAGCATAGACTTCCAGAGTCTGGTAGCAGAGTTTTCAGATTCTAAGAAGAATCTGAAAGCTAGGACGAACATTGCCCTCTGACTGGTAAAATAGGGTGGAGGTAGGGTGTCTCAGTGAAGGGACCTGTGCAGGGAGAGATGGGTGGGGGCAATTAGGGAAAGGGGTAGGATGAGTCTATAATATGAGGCCAAGACCAAACCTATAAGTAAAGTGTTGGCTTTAGAACATGAGAACTACTCCATTTTTGCTTTTATACCATTTCATATTTTATGCTAGGTAGACTTGGTGTGGCAAAAGGAAAAACTATAAAACACTTTTATATCAGCTCATCACCACCTTGACTCTTAGCTTTCTTTGTCTTATTCTCTATAAATACCTTTCATCACAAAGAGGCCTCTCATTCTCAGTTAGAAAAAATGAAGTGCAGCTTGCTGCTATGTTCATTTGAGTTTACATAGACGTGCTTTTGAGGCTAAAATAAATCTGACTGGTTTTCACCATGAAAATAAAGCATAAAAACTGTTCTTGTCTCTAATCCTAATGTAGTAGAAATGCATATGATGATTCAGTACTTAATAATTTTCTTTTTGTGTGTGGCAAACTTTGGGGGTAAAGTTAGGACTGTAATCTGCAAGTTATCTTGGTGTAAATGCTGCAGCCGCAAGCGCTGCTGGTGAGTAGTCTCAGAGCAAAAGAGAAATGAGTTAATAAACATCCATTCCCCTCCCCTCCCTGCCTCTCCCTTTCTTGCCCCTCACCCCCACTATCTCTCCCAGCACAACCCTGCCCACCCATCTGTGCCCTGGAATCTGGGTCGTGAGACTCACAGATGGAGAACGAATCTCTCAGGAAAACAGGCCTCAGGGGGAACCCCAGACTAAGGAGCCTCCTCGTTTCTGGCCCTTGTTCCCTGCCATTCCAGCTTCCCACTTGGCCCATAATCTGAGGGACCCAACACAGTGGCCCCTCGTGGCCCCTGGGCTGGCCTAAGCAGCAGTGTCAGGACCATGCGCAGCCAAGGTTCTGTCTGCAAACATTCCTCCTGGGGACCCGGAGTGGCCCAGGCAGAGAGGAGTATGCAGGGGGACTCACTCCTGTGGCATCTCAGTGTCCTGAGTGCAGCGCTCACTCCTGTAGGACCCCACACCCCTGCCCACAAGCCTGGGGCTTGTCACACCTGGGAGATTGCTGATCCAGCACAGTTGGGATTGCTAGAGTCAACGGAATGCTTCGTTTCTACAGTGTGAGGCAAGTTTGCTTAGCCTGATGCACGGTCTTAATTAGACAAAATTAGTTCTTAGCCATACAACGAAGTGAAATTGATGATTCAGTAGCAGCTAATCGTTTGCAAGAAACAACAGATGCCGTTACAATGAAGACATATTTCATGGCGGTTTCTTTTAAAGCACATTTAGCAAACTGAATAATGCATTATAATGATCATGCTGATCATTCTAAATACATTTTAGAGTTTATAATAAAATGTTTCCTTTGAGGATACCAAGGAGGCTTACTTAATTGGCAATGAAGGAAAAACAGGAGTGGGTGCAGTTGCTTTTCACACACCTACTACCAATAGCTCTAGACAGTTCAAATGGGCAAGCCCTATGAGGGGGAGGGCTGGGGGGTGGGCTCTCAGTCAGATGGATGCAGGCTATAGATACTGACATGCATGAGGTGGATAATCGGGGGAACTGCAGGAGGGGAGGACCAAGGTTTCCCTAACCCCTAGGGGACAGAACAGGAGACTGTGGGCACAGGCTGCAGAGCGGATGCTTGCCTGGCATCCCAAGAAGAAGGTCCCATGCCAGAGATGAGGGGCAGGTTTCTGCCAGGCTGAAGTCTGGCTGGACAGGGAGGTCGCCAACCAGGACCTTTCTGGTAAAAGGTGGGGAGTGGCACAGAGAAGGTGTCCCAGCAGTTCTGTTTTAGTCCCTGGTAAAGTAACTAGACTTGCCCACCTGCCATGAACTAGAGCAGGGGTTCCCAACCCCCACGCCCACCCCCACCAGCCACGGCGGACCTGTGAGGAACCTGGCTGCACAACAGGAGGTGAGCAGAAGGTGAGCAGCGACACTTCATCTGTATTTACAGCTGCTCTCCACTGCTCCCATTACCACCTGAGCCCCACTTCCTTGCAGATCAGCCCAGGCATTAGATTCTCACAGGAGCTCAACCCTATTGTAAACCATGCATGCGCACCCCTCCCCCAGTCCTGCGAGGAAAAATCGTCTTCCAGAAAACTGGTCCCTAGAAAAAGGTTGGGGATCACTGAACTAGAGAACTGGGCAACAAACAAAATGACCTTTTGCAGACACTGGAAAAGAGGAGAAAATTATTAAGCCATGTTCAGATCTATGAAGCCAAAATGTGCTGGGGTGATCTGGGGAAGCCCACATCTTCCAGCCAAGGGCCCAGGGGAGCTCCTCCCTCTGGGAGGGGCTGGGCCGCAGGAGAGTGACCTGTTCCCATCACTCTGCTGGTCTCTGTAGTCTTCATTCTCCCAGGTGCAAGTTTATTAAGAAAACCCCTGGATCCAAAAGCTTTACTAATTCTGTTAATTTTGCGATGACCTAATTGTAGCTAACTAAAGATAGGTGTTTCGTTCTGGTCATTTTTATAGATGAAAATTAGATTCCATCACTTGCCAAAGATTCTCCATTCTTTGGAATAGAAATCAAAACCCTTAGCTTTGCCTACAAGGTTCAGTACTGCAGGCCTGTGGCCTCCGCCAGCGGGCCCTCATCTATGCTCCTCTGCTGAGACAGTGGCTGACAACAGGCCCAGCTCCTTGCCCATACTTGTCTCTAGCTCCCAGGCCTGTGGGTAGAATGTGAATTCACAACAGGTTGAATGTGGCCCCTCTGGGCTCCTTTGGTTCATTTCTCAACAGAACTAGAGACAGTTGGTGAAATATTCTTGGCATCAAAAGCTGCAGATTCGTGAAGGAAGATATTAAGTTGGCTCAGATTTTCCATTTCTAGGCCAAGATATCAAACTTGCATAGCTAAAAACTCTTGAATTTCTGTGGAACTGCTTCTTGACAGGAAAAGATACATTTTTAGTTTAATAGCTGGAAGCTATCAGTCACAGAGATGCACAGAAAGGAGGCGGTGGCCTAGCCCCAAGCTTTATTTCATACACCAAAGGCTGCCACCCCTGCCTCATTTATATTGTCAGCACTTCCGTTCCAGACTCTCGAGTGCCCTGCTCTCCCCGCCAGCTGAGGTTTAGCTTACCCAGGAGGAACCAGAGACTGAGAGAGGAGGAAAGACTAATGCGACGTGAGGGTTCATACTGGCAGGTTGTTATTGCCATTCTTAGTTTTGAGACAAGACTCTCAGGCTCAGAGAAGGTAGGTCCCTGGCCAGAGATCAGGCATGTCCAGTCAGTGACTGAGACTATCTAGGGCTGGAAAATGAGTGCAGAAGCCCAGGTGGCAGTCGGTAGGCATTGTGGGATCAGTAGGGTGTGACTGTGCAGGAAGGAGCCAGTTTCCTCTGACTACCGGTTCTGGACAAGGGCCCGTCCCCTCCCCGGGATGTATGCTGCTGAGCTACCATTGCGGAACATCAGTGAAACCACATCAGTGGGAGCTTGTATTTACTTCTGTACTTTTTTCATTATAGAATTTTTAAAACATGCATGAAAATAGAAAGGATAGTAGAGAACTGTCAACTTAGCCTTATGAATGTGTTGCCAAGGTTCAAAGTATGTATTCCTGTTCATCTTATTTCATCTGTTCACTCTCATTTCCCCCCTGGGAGATTTTAATGTAAATCCCAGCACTATAACACTTTTACCTGAAAGTTCTTCTGCATGTGTTTATAATAAATAAACATTTTAAACCTATAACTGTAATTGTAGAATTGTATTTAACAACATTACTAACAATTCTTTAATATTGACTAATACTGGTTTATGTTCAAAATTTCTTGATTTTCTCGAATAACAACAAAAGATGTCCTTGGTATGTTTAAATCAGGATCCATTCAAGGTTTACTCGTGGCAGTTGTTTTCTTTAAATCTGTCACATTTCCCCTGCATTCCCCTTTTCCCATGTCATTTAATTTGTTGAAGAAACTGGGCCATCTGCTTCTGTAGAATTCCCCACATTCTATATTTAGCTCAGTGGAATGTTTAACTTAAACATAACCTGGATGCTTAAATACAGAAGCTTGATTAGATTTTAACTTGTCTAGATGGCACTGCATTCTTTTTACTTTGTGTCTGATTGTTTCAAAGTGACGCATCTAAATGGGGGCTTACAGGCAATAGCACTATCTGGGTAAATAGGATGACAATGACAATGATAACAATACAATAAAAATAGGAGTGATTCTATTTTGAAGGTTACTTGTGCCGGGCACTTTGCCAAATGCTTCACGTATGTGTTTTCATTCAAGTTCATCCTCATTTCACAGAGGAGCAAGGCGATGAGTAGAAAGACTGAGTTAACAGCCTGCCCCAGGGCACAAAGCTGGTACACAGCAAAGCTGGAATTTGAGCCCATGGCGGGCTCACTGTAAAACCCGGGTTCCCTAACCCTCAGTGGAGTTTGGTCACTCCTGTGTAAGAAAGCATCCTGCACAGTGACTCTAGGGAGAAGTACAGAGGGAGACTTTACTAAGTGAGCTAGAGTGGGCACCCCATAGCCTGGACCCCTGAAGAAGACAGCCAGATGGCCCCTCTATGAGCCCCCCTCACCACCAGGAAAGGCTTTGAGCTGGGGAGTAGGTGTGTGTTGGGTGGGACTACTGGTTCCCTCGTCCCTGTTCTCCTTTAGGACAGGCATATATGGAATCTGGGGGTGCTGCTAAGGCACATGAGCATGAAGCCATGGGGTGGCTCCTGGCTGCTTGGGGGTTCCTAGTAGTCCGAGGCCCCACCTTGAAGGGATGAGAAATCTACATCTTGGTCCATATGTGAATGGATTCTCAGAACAACATTCCAGGGCCTACCTGTTGGGATTTGTGTCCAAATATGTTTAGTGTTTGAACTGGAATGGAGAGATAAAAGCCAGGATACATGAAACTCATGCATTCTAGTGATTAAGGGGGCTAAAAATTGTGATCCTAGCCTTGGAATGGTCATAGTGCATAACCAATTCTCCTCTGGTAGAAAAAGTATTGCTGTTGGATAAAGAAAATCTAGATTTGGTCTGGCCTTTAACATTTACTAAACCTTAGAATGGTCATTTAAACCCAACTTCTAACTTCCATAATGTGGCTAGTCCCTTTAGTATTCACTCAATAAACAATCATGGACCATCTATTGTAATCCAGACCCTGTGACAAGAACTGGGGGTAAAATGTGATGGTCAGTCATGGTCCTTGTGCTCAAGGGACACTGATGAGGGGCTTTCAGAGAAGCATAAATACGAGAGTACATACACAACTGGCTCATAACCTACGGCTCAGTCTCCGCAGTGGCGTGGAGAGACCGTGTCTCTCATCGCACTCAGCACAGAGTTCACTGGGGATTGTACAAAGAAGAGTAAGAGGACCCTCTCCTGAAGGAATATTCTGAGGAAGATGAGCCACATTCCTTGGTGTTAATAGCACGTGACCAGAAATAGAAGCGCCACCATAAAGACATAAACTAACGTCATACTTTCAAGAGGATGGAGTATGGCGTGCAAACCGCAAGGTGTGTTGAATCAGGAAGCCTTCACCTTCAAATTTGATCTGGAAGCCTGAAGAGCTTTCCACACGTGGCAACTGGAAAGATGGATTCTTAAAAGAGAGAGCCTTCTGTCCTTCAAGGATTCAGACCGAGAAATCAGCTAGCTTCCCTGGCAAGATCACTGGAGAAACCATCTGCGAGGGACCCACCAGCTAGGTTAATCTGCACGGAGTCAAAATGTGTTTTTTCTGCTGAACTTTACACATGTCTCCAGATGTAATAGAGCTCTGACCCCTCCAGCCCCATTCTAATTGACAGGTGGTTCAAAAAAGAGACCAAAGGAGACGCTGGGTGACACGTTTCTCAGGAGAACCTAGACCACAGCCGAAGATGCTCTTGGTAGGAAAGAAAAGCCACAAAGCCTTGGAGCTGGTATTTCCAGAAAGTTCCCTGGTGATGGCAAATGCCTGGAGAACATTCTCTTAGGGAACATCCTGGGAGCAGTTTTCATTCTCCTGCCTGGACTTGTGGGTCTGCTTCAATGCCATGAGTTGGACCCAGTCGTTCTGACCTCATGGTAGTAACGCCCAGGGGAGAAACAACAGGCCTTCAGGAATGATAATAATGAAACTTACACTATTACCTTAATAGTAATATTTATGTCGATCTTCCAAAGCTACACAAAGCTTTCACCCTAACCACTTCATCAAGTCTTATGCTTAACTTTGGAGTCTATTTTATAGATGCAGCACCTGAGATTCAGAACATAACCATTTTGGGATTTGCCCAAGGTCACACTGTGGGGAAGATTGAAGTACTTCCGATTTTCAGCCCTGACTTCTTCAGACTGTGAGAACCTTGGACAAGACAGAGAGAAGTACAGAATAGTCAACTTTCTAAATGCAGATACTGTTTGCTCTTCCCTGTCTTTAACCCAGAATGTGAACAGAAAGGCTTAGTCACTCTTTGTCAGGTCACACATTGTCATGGTGCTCCAGTGGCATGCCGTAGAACAGAAGGATTTATTTCAAGTCACGGCGATGCTTGGGGCCCTGCCAAGGACCATTCAACAGAACCAACAGGCTCACGGAAGCCAAGTCTCAGCTTAAAAGACTTACTCAAGGGTATATGGCTAGTAGGTGGCGAGCCCAGGGCTCCTGATTACAACGTTTAGTGCTTTCTTTCCATGATGCCCAGTAGTGTGCTGAGTGATCATGTTCATTCTCAGCTATCTGTGTGGCATTTGCGATGTGAATTACACACCTCCTTCTTCTTTGACCTGGAGCTTTCTAAGGGCAGACCTGACCTCTCCTTCCTCTACATGTTCTCATAGCTGTCACTGGTCTCCTCCCTACACCAGAAAGCCTTCCCTGTAAAATTTGTACACCTGGAACCTAGGTAATTTTTGCTAACCAATGTCACCCTAATAAATGTAACAATAAGAAGAAAGAAAGAAAGAAAGCCTTTCCTCATTGTGTCCTAGTGGGAACACAGAACAGTCTTATGTATCTGTGGCCAAACCACAGCCTGTGGGCATTGGGGAAACATTTCCCATAGGGACACACACTGAGGCCAGGAAGCTCAGTGGATTGCCGAGCACTGGGAGCTGGGAGCTCCTCTGGCTCCTCCCTCTCCATCACACCCCTCTCCCTGTTCACTCCCCTTGCAGGCACTCAGCCCTTAGGCTGCCCAGAGCAGTAGGGGCCTAGCATCAGGATCGCTCTGGTAGCCTCCCTCAAATGTCCCTCCTTCCTGCCTGCACCACCTGTAACCCGCACTACCTGTGAGCTCCCTGAGTCCATGTCGCTTAGAGCTTCAAATAATCCCATGATGTTTGAGACCGATGACCCATTTGATAAATAGGAAGAGTGAAGTCCAGAGGGAATGATGGAAGAGGCGAGAATGAGGTCCCTGGTAATGCAGCAGCAGAACAGAGTGGGGTCCCGGCTGCTGCACTTCATTCCGATGCGGTTCTCACTTTTGTACATGGGCTGCATAAAGAGAGGAATATGAAGAACAACAGGCTTCCAGACCTGGGGCAGGGGCAGGCCTCCTCCAACATCACTAGCCTCACCTCTCCCTTGAGCTATGATAACAATGGTTCACATTTACCTGGCTGAATCTGGAATATCCTTTAAATTATTCTGTTCATCACCAATAGTGCTATGAAATAGGTATAACCATGACTCCCATATTGTAGATTAGGGAGCTAAGGCTTAAAAAGTTTAAGTCATTTGCCTCAGGTCACACAGGCAATCACAGTAGGTCAGGATTCTCAGGCTCAGAGTTTGAGCCCTAATCCCAGTGCTGACGCACTTCTAGCTTCCTCCATGCTGCCCAGCACCATGCTGAGAGATGTCCCTGTTGGTCTCTAATACAAATAAGTTCCAGGGCGGAGTGCTGGTCTTAGAATGCAGCATCACTCCACTTTCAAGAGCCTCTCCCCCCTTTTTATTTTAGCTCTCATTACTCTTGCCACCACTCAACACTCTCCCTGCATAATTATATCTTTCTCAGCACCCTGCCACCTTTTCCCTGTTCCAGAACATGCTGATTTCTTCATAGGGCTTTTTCCTTTCAGCCCCAGCTTCCTCTCATGTAACACATCCTTCCATCGTTGCTGGCATAGGTTGCACTACAAATTACAATCAACTAGGGAGAAAGATTGTCCCCCACAGCAGTGGTTTCTCTCTCCTGAAACTCAGAAGGTAGAAAAGAGTCAGTCCCCCTAATGTGATCAGAGAACTATTCAAAAAATTGAGCTGCAGGTCTGGACCACAGGGCTTAGAGAGGGAAGAGGGATCATGAAACACACAAACTCGGGACTGGAAGGGACTACTAGTGATTTGACCTGTGTGCGTACATTTTCAGTGAAGTCAGACATAATCTGAGCTTACCCTATCTCTGAGCTTCTAGATGATCTGGGCTTGAATCATTACTCATGGAAGAGCCTAATGTTTTCCTGCCCTGTGGAAACTGGAAATCCCCAGAGTCCTAGGCTTCTCCTGTCAGCCCTGAAGGCAATTTTTGTTTCCCGCCAAATCTACATGTTGTAGCAGTTCCTGGATTAGCCTGCCTTTTAGCACTTGTAGATTTATGCAAATGTATTTCTTACATTCAGAGTTCAAACTCAAAAAATTTATAAACAGTTTTGCATCTGAAGCTCCCACAAAATGAAGGCTTAATTTAAGTAATCAGCACCTTTGTAGGGAGAAGACACAAATCAGTTACACTAGATGAAACTGTGAATAGGGACTGAGCCCCGCCACTCAGCTCAATCAGAGAATTCTGTTCTGGGTGAAGCAGAGAAACAAGGAAATAATTCCTCTGGATTTCCAGGGGCAGATACACTGAGCCAGTTCACTGTCACTTAGGATCAGGTGAGTGAGGAGATGGCAAGAGGCTGCTCAGAGAAACCAAAGTGAAGAATTGGTCACATTGAATGCTAATGGCACCCCAAGCAGATCCTCTTATCCCCAATGGAGTAAGAAATGCTCACCGGACTAATGAGCAGCAGGGCATCATGTCAGCCTCCAGGACATCAACTTCACTTCACCTGATGAAAATTCATGGCCACAATCACATCAAATTCTCCCGGAGGCAGAGAGTGATATCAAACTGGAGTTCCATGTGCATGCATGTAGTTGCATGTCCACACACCAGTGCACCTGCATATCCCCGGCTTGCTCTAGAAGTTAGTCTTCTTTCCTCTCCATTTGGCCACTATATCCCCTTAGTCATTAACTCCTATTGACTCTACACACTGATTGATGCATCAGTTTATTATCCTTCTTTCTGCTCTTGTGTGAATTCAGCTTCACCGTTAAGTGTTTATCACACATACTCATCAACATGCAAAACAGTTCAGGAGAGTGGAGCAAGCCCTAACTGGAGGAGGGAGGGGGAGACATGAAGGGAGGCTCAGGGTAGAGACGGCCGATCATCTTGCTTTCTTTCTAAACTTTTCCCTAAAGCAGCCTCACTGTGGAGAGGTGACCTTTGCATTCCATACACATCTGTGCATTGCTTTAAGATGGCCTTACACTGTTCTTTGTGTCCTTGCTGTGCTTCTGGTCTACTCTAAGAAGTGACAGTGAGTGTCTCTCTCTATTCCGAGCACTGTGCTCAATATCTAGTGGGAAACTTTGTAAATATTGGCTGAATTAATGAACAAAGGAGACTCTGACTTGATCTGAATCAATAATTCTGATTGAAGTAGTAATGAATGGTCATGAATTAATGTCAATTATATCTTAAAAATAAGTTAGAAAAACTATCTTTTTTTTTCTGTTGCTAAATCAGTTAGGGAGAAATAAGTCATCAAAGAAGGATGTTATCGCTCCTTGGTATTTACAAAAAGGAGTTGAAAAATTATGTCCACACAGAAACCTACAGATGATGCTTATGGCAACTTTGTTCATAATTGCCAAAATGTGGGAGCAATCAAAACGTCCTTCAATAGGTGAACAAGTAAATGCAGTGAAGTTCATCTAGACAATGGAATATTATTCAGTGTTAATAAGATATGGGTTATAAATCCATAAAAAGAATATGCAGGAAACTTAAATGCATATTGCTAAAGTGAAAGAAGCCAATCTGAAAAAGCCACATACTGTATGATTCCAACTATGTGATATTGGGGTAAAGGCAAAAAGAGACAATAAAAAGGTCAGTGTTTTTCAGGGGTGGGGGTGAAAGGGGTAAGGAACACAGAAAAATTTTAGGGCAGTAAAATTATTCTGTATGATACTATAATGGTAGATCCATGTCATTATAAATTTGTTGAAATTCATAGAATGTATAGCAACAGTGAATCCTAATATAAACTTTTTTTTTTTAAAGCACATTAATTAGAACTGTTTATTTTCTACTGCTGATGCTACTACTAGTAGTAGTAATAGTAATAATAATAATAATAATAATAATAAAAGGTAGTAACATTTATTGGGTACTGACTCTATCCAGAGGCTTTGCAAAGAGCTTTGCATGTATTGTAAAGTTAGGTATCATCTGTTTTATAGATAAGGAAACCTACACTTAGAAAGGTTAAGTAAGATTATTCAATTAGCATGCATCTGTGCTCTGACACCAAATTTTCTGCTCTGAACTGTCCCAACTTTTGGTCTCTCAGATCGAGTTCCTCTCCAGAGGACCCTGTATGAGGCTGTCCAAAGACCAGACATCCTGTTGGCAGTGTTGCATTAGCTAAAGAGATCCCCCAGGCGGGATCAGTCAAGCTCTGGCCTTGGTAAGCACCATATGAGGCTTACAAATTACTGTATATAAGTGTCACTACAGCCTAGACTCGGAAGGTCTGTAAACGAGCAGAGATGCAAACGAGTATGAGCAAGTTGGCAGCTCAGAAGCGGACTTCACTCTGGCCTTGGGATGCTCACAAAGGTCCCAGCAGCCTGCCTGGTCTGTGGAGAGAAGGGCCACAGACCCACCCTGCCCGAGCCTCCTGGCTTTGCAGGTATCTGCATAGTTGCAAACAGTCTCCTCTCTGTCACCTCTAAAGAACAAAACTCGGGCATCCAGTGTCTGATAATGTCTTCACCCTCTTGCTGTGACTCAGGAATTGGAGAATCCAGGGTGTGTCTGCATTAAAAAAAAAAAAAAAAAAGGAGTCTGAGGAAAGAGCCAAGGGAAGAGACTGGAGCAGGCAATGAAGGTCCCTGCCACAGCTCCTGTGCTTAGCATCCTGGGACCTTCCTGACATGAACTTCCCCCAAGGGGTTCCCAAAAAGCTGTCCAGAAGTGCTTGGGGGTCAGGGGAGCATTCAAGCCACCCTCCAGAAGAGGAATGCTTTTATATCTTCCCCAGGGATGCTATTCCAACCCACTCAGGAAGATGTGTACACACACCCAGACACACTCCCCCATGCACGTCTTATAAGCACAAAGCTGTAGGTAGAACATGCAATAGGAAGCATGTTGAGGTCCACTTGTTGGCAATCATCAGGGATAAAAAAGAGCCCTTGGCTCTGAACACTCATGTCAGCTAAGGGAGCCGAGTCCCCAGTGACATAATTGTGCAGCACACGGTCAGCCAGCCCAGGAAGCAAACAACCAGAGAAGACTGAATGTGGGTGAGTCAACGCTGCTGGTGCAGAGAAGACTGTCTGCTCTGGGAACTAGGGGCCTGGCTGTAAATCCATCTTTCTCCCTCCTGACTTGTGAAGCCTTGAAACTCAGGTTCTTGGTTCTCAGGTTCTTGGTCTCCTGGATAGGAGGGAAAAACCTCTCACTGCGTACCTCAAAAGTTTTGTGTGCATGTTGAGAAGATCAAATAAGATGGTAACTAAACATTTTTTGAGGAAACATAAAGCACTCATATATTAGAAGCATCAGGAAGATGTTGGTCCAGGGGCTTCTGATCTGAGTGTGAGGCTGGAAGGACACGAAACACACAGGAAATAAAGAGGAGCAACACTTCTGATGTGCACTGTGTGGCCGTAGAGGTCCAGACATTATTTCTAGAAGTAGAAGGAGGGAAACAAGAGGGAAAGTAACTAAAATATCTGTGGGTGGGCTTTGGCATCAAATTAGAAAAATGTTTCAGGAAGCAAGGACCACAGAGGTGACACTACAGAAGGTGACTGAGGAGTTAGAATAACTACCTTCAGAGAATGAGGTGGGGGGCTTCTGAGACACGGACAGAATGTGGAAGGGGAGTCCTCTGGGAGTCATAGATTTCTGAGATGTAAGAAAAATAAAGGCTAAATTCACGGAGTACTTTCTAGCTGTTGGGCACCACTTCATTACGTCCTAATACAACTCTATTCTGACACATGTGCGGGTGGTTCTCCCAGTTTGCATCCTGGCAGGCCCCTTGGGGGCAACGTAGCCAATGTCTCCATATCTGTGGGGCCCCAAGGGAAAGTAGGAAGCTCAGCCAACCATGCGCATCTGAGATCAAGGCACCCAGATTGTTACCAAAGTCCCGTCCGGTTGCTTGCCACTTGGGAGCCGGTGATGGAAAGACAGGGGTTGGTGGAGGAGAAAAAAAGGTTTATTCAAAATGCTGGCATTCCGGAAAGATGTTGGACTGCTGTCTCAAAGGCCACCTTCCCTGTTCCTAGAACACTCAGGAGGTGTTACAGGTACACCAGGAGACGCAGAACAATAGAAAAGGGGGAGTTAGTTGAGCGATGCCTTGGTTCTGACTTCCACGAGAAGTCTCCTGGGCTCTGCTTTGTCCCATGATGGTTATCTTGAACTCAGTCTTAGGAGCGTTGTCATATGTCATCTGACAGAAAATTCTAGCCCAGAATCGCAGCCTGGTGCTGGCGTCCTGATGGCTCAGGGCTGACTCAGTTTCTTCCAAGCCTGTGTTCTGACAATTAATCAGATTAATGAGGTATACATGTGGCTTCAGGAAAACACAGGTATGGGATCAGGAAGCAGGAAAAGGAAAAAGAAAAGAAATTCAAACGCTAAATAAACTGAATGGTTAAATCTTGAGGAGTATACTGTCCCCTCACAGGATGACACAGAGATTCCTGAGAGCACAGCAGCCAGTCTCCCTTCCCCAGTAGAAGTGCATTATGGGACTCTGAAAGGACACAGGTCCTGTCCATTTGGGTCTCTGGTGCACAGCTCATCAGTGCCCCTAACAGAGTGGTTAACACCTAATGGCACTCAGCAAAACTTGGTGAATGAGTGACAGAGACCTCTCATTCTATTTACATATTGTTTAGTTGTAGTAAGAACACTCAGCACGAGATCTCCCTTTTAACCAATTTTTAAATGTGTCATACAACCTTGTTAAAGCAGAGCTCTAGAATTTATTCAGCTGGCGGGACTCTAATCTTGTACCTATTGTTTTTAAAGATTTATTTTATTGTTTTGAGAGAAGGTGAGAGGGGGCGGGGGGAGGGCCCAGAGCAGTCTGTATAGCTGTACGTCATGAGTTGTGACATGGTTTCACTGCACACAGGTGGATGTAGGCTGCATGGGGCAGGAACTGACCTGGGGGCCTCCCGCATGAAAGGCAAGGACCTTCACCACCAAGCCATCCCGGCTGTAACCAGTTGCACCACAGTTCAGCATATGAGGTTTTCACAGAATCCCAGAATCCCCTAGGCCGGGGGTGGCGAACCTAGGGCACGCGGGCCCAAAGTGGCACGCGGAGCAATTATTTTGGCACACGGAGCTGTGAATACCATTTAAAAAATTATTGTTTATGCTCTTATAGACATAAAAATAATCGATACCTCTATCTCACTCGATGGGTTGGCACACAAGTCGAGCGAGTATACTCTTATTTCATAAACTTTGGCACTCAATCGCCAAAAGGTTCGCCACCCCTGCGGCCTAGGCTTATACCTATTCATTAGCAACTCTCCATTTTTTGATCCCCAGTCCCTGACAACCATCATTGCACTCTCTGCTTCTATGAGTTTGACTATTTTAGATACCTCATATCAGTGGAATCATGCAGTATTGGTCTTTCTGTGATCCGTTTATTTCACTTCGCATAATATCCTCTAGGTTCGTCCATGTTGTTTTAAAAGGCAGGATTTCTTTCTTCTTAAGGCTGACTGATATTCCATTGTATGTATATACCACATTTTCTTTATTCATTCATCAACACTTAGATTGTTCCCACAGATTGGCTACTGTGAATAGCGCTGCTATGAGCATGAAAATGCAAACATATCTTAAAGATCCTAATTTTAATTGTTTTAGATAAATATTTAGTAATGGGATTGCTGGATCATAGAGTAGATCTATTTTTAATTTTTTGAGGAACCTCCATACTATTCCTCTAGCAGCTGTACCATTTTACATTCCCACCTAGAAGGGTCCCAATGTTTTCACATCCTCATCAATACTTGTTATCTTTTGGTGTTCTGGATAAGAGTCATCTTAACAGGCAGGCGTGAATTGTGATTTTGATTTGCATTTCCCTGATAACTAGTGACATTGCTTTTTCACATGCATAGTGGCCATTTGTATGTCTTCCTAAGAGAAACATCTGTTCAAGTTCCTTTACCAATTTTTAAAATTAGGTTATTTGTTTTATGCTATGAGATTTGAAGATGTGAACCAGAGAGGCTGAATGCCTTGTGCAGGGTCACACAGTTTTGTGGGCAGAACTGGAAAAACCCTGGACACATTGCCATTCACACCAGGCTGACCCTGTGCTCAGTTTGCCAGCCTCTTGTGATTAAAAAGAAAACCATTCTAAGTCCTTTCCTCACTCAGTGGCAGAGCTGCAGGAAGCCACTCCTGAAAAATAAAATAAATATGCTGGAGGGCAGAAATATTTCAATAAAAACATGTTTACTTTGTAACACCTTCTGCAATCCAAATGCTGGAAACACTTTGCTGAGCAGCTGTGAGCCAACAGCACTCAGAATTAGTAACAGATCCTTTCTCAGGTATCTATCACTTTCCTATAAGGGTGTAGACTGGAGAGACAGGGGCATGAAGCAAAGGAGGTACACATTGGTTGGGGGATCTGCTACCTGCTAGGGTGACCCATCACTATTGCTAGCCTAGGACTGTTCTGGTTTTGGTACCGAACATTCTACACCCCAGAAAGCCTTGCCCTAGGATGCAAAAGTCCTGGTTTGGGGGAATGGATACAGAAATGTGGGGAAAATGTACAAAATGTGTACAGTAGCACTCCAAAATAGGGGCTTAGAAGCAACATTGTGTTCAGTATCAAATGGATTTGGCATAGATTAGCTGTCTTACATAGTCAAGTGTTTTTCCTGGAGATATTGGCAACCATGACCTGCAGTTCACATAATGGTACAGGCGTTGTTGCATCCCTTAAAATAATGTGACTTACTGTGTAATGGTGAAAAACAACAATCCACTGTGATATTGCCCACGGACTAGTTGTTATGTTGTGTGTCAAGATTGTGCTAGTTTACTTTTTAACATGATGGCTATTATGACTATGTTTTCTAAGAGTTCAGATATGAAAAAGAGAATGATTACACCAACACTGATATGACCTAGCCATCACTGAGACACAAGGCTAAGAGATGTGTTATTTTAATGACAGATGGATGGACACATAAAACGGGATTAGGAAATTAAATAAATCAGAGCAGCCTACGCAATATGCAGAAAATGTTTGGGATTGGGTGTGGTGGAGAGAGGGATAGGAAAGCACTCACAGAGACTGAATCTCTTAGGTCTAGGCTGAGTCCAGGGAAGCGCATCTAAATCAATGAAAAGTTCTCACTTCCCCAAAAGATACCAAAGCTCAGTCTTAAATAGTGAGGGCTGAATTAGCTTGGGCTTATGGCATGAACCAACGTGCATTATCATTCTGAGTCCTTCTTTTGAGTGCTCTGTAAGAACAAGTAAAGTTATATTTCCTCACTCAGAATTTTCTATTAAAACGCCCTGTGGAACACTAAAGAGTGATTTTGCTGACAGATGTGTCAGTCCTTCCAATTTAGAGCCGTTGCTGTCTGCTCTTACCAATGATCTTGCTTTGTCCAGCATATCAAGTGACATGTTGAATCACATCAACCGAGCAACGGTCCCCAAACAATTAGGTACTTTGATTTGAAGGAAAAAACGTCTCAAGTCATTTTGATTTCTATGAAGATTTTAATAAAACCAAAGAAGACATTTAAAAATTATTGACATCTTATCTGAATGTAAATTAGGCTTTGCTCATATGTCTACATATTCTGCAGACAATACAAATGTAAATTTTGCCAAATTCTGCTTCGTCAGTAACCTTCTTACCGAAGAAAATGAACAGTGGTTACCTGCTAAGTGTCCCACACATGTCACAACATGCTTCAGGGAGTGCATTTGCTTCCCTCTGAGACTGTGTCACTTTTCAGTTTCTCGTTAACCTACAGAAGTATGTACTGAGATGTCTGATGGCAGAAGCGGAGGAGACCTCTTCCACAGATAGAGGCTGACTAGATGTCTGACATGGCTGTGGAAATGTTGGCCTTGTTGATACTCTTATATTCAAAGTGTAGAACCAGAGGTAAGTCCATGTCCAATTGGTAAATATACAGGGGAAGAGAATGAAGACAAGCATTCCAGTAAAGTAAAAATGTTTATGCTCTTTCTTTAAAACTGCTGATCCTCAAAGAGAGCGTAGGACTCAAGAAGGTGAACAGACTGCCTAAGTTGTTGTATGTTATGTGTGGGTTTTAACAAAAATTCACCAAGTAAAAAATGGCTCATTATTTGATTATAATAGTGAACTGGTTACCAGAGGGTAAGGCAGATGGCGGGAAGGAGAGAGGAATTGGTAGAAGAGCCATCAGACTTCTTATGGGGGGTAAAAAGGGTGAACCCACAGCACTTCTCCTTTCAGCCTGACAGATTGTACCATCAAGCTGGGCTGATTTGACCCCTCCAGACGTCTCTGGGCCTTTCTTTTCCCCAACTCCAACCTTTCAGCATATCATATACATGCTCTATTCAATGATTCCACATGAAATGTTAGCTAAGTCCAGCTTTGACCCATAGGTGTACTGGCTTTGACCCCAATATTTGCCTGGGCTGGACTTGTCCTGGAATTTTTGCTAATTCCCAGAACTCGCAGGTTTTTGTCTATCCTGACCTCCAGCCTTCATTGCACAAACCCAAACATAGAACTCAACACTCTCTTATCCCCCTCAAAGAATTCACTTCCACAGAAAATCGTTAGGGAGCAATGCATCCCTTTTTCATGATGATACAGGGATCACAGGGAGTAGGTATTAGTCTACCTAATGGCAAATAGTTAGGATAAAATTACCTCTCTGTAATTATTTGCCTTCCTGAGATCTTAAGGGCTGCTCTGCTCCTGAGGTCCCTCAAGTCACCCCTTTCCATGTGTGCAGTGGTCACCCTGAGGGTCTGTCCCCCCTCTTAGCCTGACCCTTGGCCAACATAACATTCTAGTTTCTTCTCCTGTATTTGTTCAGAGCAAGTTAGTTCTCCCACTCGCTGCTCCAGGTTGATTTGGAAAATGGGTACATCGTCTCTTTAATGTAATCTAAACCTTTAAGAGGGAGTTGGAGCTAAACCCAGCAATATCTTTGTTATGCTTTGAATTACACCTATGGCAAAGGGGTTCCTGATTTTTCATTCTACTTTCTCGCTTTCCAGCAAAATCCCTGTTGGATTCAATAACTCTTAAAAATAATGGTATAGATATGGAGATCGGTAGGTAGGTATGTAGATAGATAGATAGATTTATATTTATCTCCCACGTTAGGCCGGCACATAATAGAGTTGAAATACTTGCAATTTTATAATTAAATTTATAAACTGCTTCAGTTCACCATTATCTCTTGTCTGGTTATTGCATCTTTAATGTCTGATTAGTTCTAATGAATTGGCCGGGCCCTGCTGATGAGTTCGCCAGAGCTGACAGATCCTCTTTTAGTGTTTCCTTTGCAACAAGACCTCGCCCACAGTCCCCTACCTCCAACCATCCTACACTCCACCCTCATACTCCCCTAGCTGCAGGGGGTGTTTCTGGGGAGAAAAGCCCTCTGCTCAACCCAATATTCCTGGCATGGTCACCGTGGCCTGATTCTGGCTTTGAGAAACTGTAAAAGCTACAAGAATGCCATATGCAAAGTCACCCCTCAAAGTGTGAGCAAAAATAATCTCCAGAATATGCATTTCCAGGTGGTGGAAGGGTTTTTAAAAATGGCTGGTCAACTGTAGTCTTTAAAAATTTCAAAATTGTAATGAATTAAAAAAAAAAAAGACTGGGGAACTTTTACAGATTAAAAGAGATAAAGAGATATGCTATCACAATACAGTATGTAGTCATTACTTTTTTTTAAAGATTTATTTTATTTTTTGAGAGAAGGTAAGAGACAGAGAGAGAGAAAGGGGAAGGCCCAGAGCAGTCTTCACAGTTGTGTATCATTAGTTGTGACATGGTTTCATTCCACACAGGTGGATGTGGGGCTGCACAGGGAGGAAAACAAACCGGGGGCCATCCTGGTGGTTCAACAGATGGCGTTGCACGAGCCGGGCCAGGAATCAAACCCTGGACCTCATGATTGCGAGTCAAGCACTCAACTCCTGAGCTCTCCCCACATCCTTCAATCTTTTACTAAAAGAAAAACAGCGCTATAAAAAAGACATTATAAATTGAAAAATATTGAAATACAGGCAGTACATTAGATTTAAGTTCTGTATTAATAATCAATTTACTGAAGTCAGTAATACTGTCAGTAGAATAGAGAGAGTATTTCTTTCATGAGAATTCCGCACTAAAATATTTCAGAGATAAGAGGTCATGACATATATAATTTATTATCAAATACATATTCAGTTAAAAAATATGCATGGCATTACATCTAGAGAGATAGTACATGGGGAAAAAATATCTTTAAAATTGGTGAATCCAAATAAAGGGCATAGGCGTGATTCTGTCCTATTGCAACTCCGTAACTTTGAAACTATTTCCAAATTCGTTTTTTAGAACAGCCCATCGACTCTGCCCTTCCTGTTGAGCTTCTCTGATTGGACTCCTCAGGCTGCCACTGCTACATGAAGCCCCTCCGGGCTCACTACAGATGTGCCAGGAGTCAGGGTGAGGTGCATGCCAGGACAGGTGCCCTGAGGGATGGAGCTAGTGCTGCTGAATTAAGAATTCAAAGCATCTTTGAGCTGCTGTGTAAAGAAGGTGATTGTCGGTCTTGCAAACTTTGGAGGGTCTGGGAGAGAAGCTAGAGGCAAAAATATCTAAAACGTCAGCGAGAAGCATTTGAGTTAGAACTTGGGGTGTGTGTGTGTACGAAAGAATCCACAGCTTGCTTTTTTTTTTTTTAATGTTGTGTTTTTTTTTAATTGAGGTATGATTGACATCCACAAAAGCTGAAGATATTTAAGGTAGACATCTTGATGAGTTTTAAGATAATTGTATATTTGTGAACTCATCACCATCACCACATCAAATGTCATAAACTTCACAATCAATTCTAAAAGTTCTAGTTTCCTCCCTCCATGTGTTTCTTTTTTAAGACTTTTTAAAATTGTTTTTGACAGAGACAGAGAGAGACAGAGAGAAAGAGGACCCAGAGCAGTCTCCATAGTTGTACATCACCAGTTTTCAACATGGTTTCATTCCACACAGGTGGGTGGGGGCCGCACAGGGCGGGAACCAGGCTGAGGGCCTCCCACATGGGAAGCACACCCCAGTTCAACATATGGGTCCACATGGGCCGGGGCCAGGATTCAATCCTCAGTACCTGGGGCTGCAAAACAAGTGCCCAACCCGCTGAGTCATCCTGGCTTCCCCATCTCCCTTCATTTATTTGGATAAAAACATTAACAAAAAAAAATCTACCTCTTAACAAATTTTATAATAAATGTACAATGCAGTATTAATTATATGCCCTATGCTATAAAGTAGATCTTTGAAACAGTCATCTTGCATAGCTGCCACTCTGTAGTCTGTGAGTGACCCTTCCCCAGTTCCCTCTTCCCCAAACCCCTGGCAACCGCCATTCGAGTCTCTGCTTCTATGAGTTTGACTTTTTCATTCCTGATATGACTGGGATTATGTAGTATTTGTTCTTCTGTGTCTGACTTATTATACTGAGCAAGTTCATCCAGATTGTTACAAATGGCAGAATTCTCTATTAAGGCTGAATAATATGCCTTTGTATGTATATCTACCATCTTTTCAGTATTCATTCAGCAGTTAATGGACACTGAAGCTGCTTCATATCTTGGCGGTTGTGAATCACGCCGCAGTGAACTTGGGAGTGCAGGTATCTCTTTGAGCTTTCAACGACTTCTAAGAGAAATGTGCAGCCCCAGATGGGCATCACTCAAGTCACTGCTCATGGCTAGTTAAGTGGAGCCGTGTGTTTCTGCTGCCTCCACTAGGCCACACTGCAGGTACAGATGAGGACACGGCCCTGCTCTCTGTCCCTGAACATCGGTCACTTTGCTTTCTTCTCCTCCAGATGGTAAATGCCTAGAGGGAAGGGACATGGTTTATTATTCATCTCTGTGTCTCTGGGTCCAAGAAGGTGTTCTACACATGTCTATTGACTGAAAGCATGGATGAGACATTATGACCCAGAAGTAGGACAGTGTCCACATTTCCCCAGCCCCGCTGAGGACAAAGGGGATCGCCTGCTTGTCCTGAGCCACCCAGAGCAAGGTAATGCTTCCCTAATCTGGCTGCTCGCTGCACTGAATGACCTCCCTTCTCTCCCACCAGGTTGCGCCTTTCAGAGATGATAATCCAGGGCTCCTTTCTGCTGTTAGTGTCTCTGAGAGCCTGTGTCTGGCAGCTTTTTCTGGGAGGGTCATTTAATGAATATTATTGAGACTCTTCTATGTGCTGGTGCTCTGATCTCATGCTGAATCCCAGCCCCCTGGAAATGGCTCCTACCAAGGTGTGGCTGGAAGCCTTCCTATCTCACATTACCTCCCCCCGCCCCCCACCGATAGTGACGGTCAAGGTGCTGACCGTTGTCCTGTTTAAGCTAAAGTGTTTACCATTTGCACGACTCCTCTGTTTGGGCAACATGCAGACAGTCTGCCCAGAGAGCCCCACAAGGGGCATGGGGGAGCTGGTGGAGGAGACTGGGAGGTATGAGACCCCACTCCTCAGACTCTTCCCAAGACCACACCATAGCTAAGATCAGTGGGGTGGGGGGGGGGGTCTCTCTACAAGGCTCAGGAGTTCATACGTGGGAGATGAAGTAAAGGCTTTGAGGACCACCTCTGTTCCCTGCATCTGCTCAGGACCAACCTTGCCAAGGAGAAGAGGGAGAGGATCTGAGAGAAGACAGGGGCCCAGGGCCTCCTAGAGCTGGGAAGGGAAGAGAACGCAAGTCCCACTGTGCCCACGGGAGGAAAGAGGGCTGTGGGAGAAGGCAGGGCTGGGCTCTGGATTCCCTAGAAAAAGAGATTCTTTCTAGGGAGTCTTTCAGGGACTCCCTAGAACGAACGGGCAGCCTCAGACATGACAAGCAGGGTCCTCTCTGAGGGTCCCCCACCCACATACACATTCACCTCCAAGTGTAGACGTGTGCCTAAAACACAGTGTGTTATCACCGCTCTGTAGCAGACAGCCACACCTGAATGCATGTGTGTCCTTACTCGAGACATAACACACAAAGTCTATGCAGCATGGTAAGGAGAAGAAGCCAGAGCTGAGAGAGTGGTAGGCTCACACACACACACGCACATGCACATGCACACACACGCAGCACTGCCAGCTGGTGTTCTTACAGTGCAGGTGAAATCCTCACCTCCCTCTGACTGAGCAGCCACACGGCAGGTGCCACCAGGGTAGGAAGGGTGTCAGGCCACTGCGGTCAGGCGCTGGCCATCTGTCTGGCTGGATGCTTGTGTCTTCTGCTTTGCACTCAGTTCTTCGCACGTATTTATAGACACCCTGTCTGTGCCGAGCACTGTGATACAAACTGGGCATACAGCAGGGAGCCAGCTGGGAGAGGGGGTCACAGGTAAATTCCTGTCCTGAAAGCTGATAGGTTTACCAGAAACACTGGAGGAAACTCAGGTTCCCAGCCTCCTAGCGCACACAACCCCGTGGAAGAGAAAGGCCACATTGGCCACTGAGACTTCAAAGGGGAAACGCCACCTGCAAACCCCTACAAACTAAGAAACTGCAAACAGAATACAGGGCGGAGAATACAAGGGTGGAGCCTGCTGTCCTCAGGGTCAATGGGCAGATCTCCTCCTGGGCGGAGTGTTGCTGCTTTTACTGTTTTCGATCAGCCAGCCTTCTTTTCTAAGCCACAAGTCTCTGCTACATCAGTAGCCCCATTTTATTTTTTATATACTTTTTAAAATTTCACTAATATATATTATTTAACTTAGCATATCCAAAAAATGTATTTTGACACATAGAATTAATATGTTCTAAAATATTATTAGTGAGGTATTTACATCCTATTTTTCATATGAGATTTTTAAAAATTTAATATAATACATGTACAGCACATCTGAGTTTAAACCAGCCACATTTCATGTGCACATGTGGTTATTGACCACTGGACGATATAGTTTTGGAGGGAAGGAATTTTTGTCTCTATTATTTAATGTTGAACAAAACAAAAATTGTACACTTACTTCAGTATTTGCCTAGAATATAGCAAAATTGAGAGAGATGTTTCAGCACAACCAGTTTGAACCAGTTGAAGTTAATAAACTACTAGAACTTTAACAGACCCAGAAAACACCAGACCCTCATTGGACCTAAAAGAAACATTTCTTCACCAAGGACCACATTTCAAGAACTATGTATGTATGGTTCACTATGAGGAGAGGGTAACACAGGTGACATGGTGAGAAATAATGCCGAGGACACAAGTAGGGTCTTCCACGATTTTGTAAACATTAGAGACTTCATTACTTAGATCAGCAATTTTTTTTTCTTTTTTAAAAATAGCTTCAGGTGTATAAAACAATGTAAATGATCAGACATTTATACCCCTCACAAAGTGATCACCCACCAAGTCTACTACCCATCTGACATCACATACAGCTATTACAATACTTTGACTATATTTTTTATGCTGTACTTTATGTCCTGTGACATATATATATACATACACACACACACACACACACACACATATATATATACATACATACACACACACATATATATATGACATACAATATTATTTTACAAGGTCTGACAATTAAGTTAATGAACGCATCCTGGAAAAAGTGCTACATCCCTTGTTGCTGAACATCACTACAGTGATCTTCAAAGTTCTCCCCTTGGGAATCTATGTACTAACACCAGCACCTAGTCCACCCTTCAAAACTATTTTGTAACCCTTTATCTGGAATGGCCATCAGACCTGTTGTCGGATTACCCTTGATGTCCTGAATGTCATCAAAATATCTTCCTTTCAATATTTCCTTTGTCTTTGGGTAAAGAAAAAAGTCACTGGGGCCAGATCAGGTAGATAGGGAGGGTGTTCCAATACAGTTATTTGTTTATTGGCTAACAACTCCCTCACAAGCAGCATTGTGTGAGCTGGTGCATTGTCATGATGCAAGAGTCGTGAGTTGTTGATGAAAAGTTCAGGACATTTCCATTTAACTTTTTCACAGACTTTTCAGCACTGCCAAATAGTTAATTTGATTGTCCAGGTGGTACAAATTCATAATGAATGATCCCTCTGATACCAAAAAGGTGAGCAAACTTATTTTGATTCTTGACTTGGACTGATGGACCTTTTTTGGTTGTGGAGAATAGGCTGACTTCCACTGTGCACTTGGGTGCTTTGTTTCAGGGTCGTATTGGTACACCCATGTTTCATCACTAGTGACAACATGGCCCCAAATATTGTCTTCCCTCTCCAAAAGTCTTGGCAAAGTTCAACTCCCCTTTGCTGTTGTTCATCAGTGAGCTCCTTTGGAACCATTTTTGCTCACACCTTTCTCATGCCAAGATTTTCAGTGAAGATTTTTCTGTTTCTCAATCAAAGTTGACTTGGTTTGCTGGGCTTCTCACAGTCAGCTGATGATTTTGATGCCAATTCAACAAATTTATGCAATGCTTTTGTCAGTTCTGTTTGTTACTGGCTGCCCTGACCTCCTCTCATCGGTGACACTTTTTCTTCCTTCAGAAAACTGTTTGATCCATTTGTACACTGTCATTTTCTTCATGGCATTATCCCCATAAACTTGAACTAACCTGATTTCATTTCCATTCTTGCCAAGTTTAACAAGAAATTTAATGTTTGTTTATTTCTCTAATTCAAGCTATGACATTCTCACAATGGCACACAAAAATACACAACAATAATGAATGCCATTCAGCAACTCACTGCCACATGTGGACCCAAACACAACTGTGAGACACTGGCATACCAAGGTCATGAAACCATATTTTAGTGCTGCCAATGTAAGTGCATGGTGTCACGTTTGCTAACTTAACTGTCAGACCTTGTATATTAGTTTCAGGTGTATAGTGCAGTGGTTAGCCATTTATATAGTTTATGAAGTGATCCCCTGATAAGTCTAGTATCCATCTGACACCCTACACAGTGTTTACAACATTATTGACTATAATCCTGATACTGTATTTCATACTTTCATGACTCTTTTGTACCTATCAATTTGTACTTCCCAATCCCTTACCTTTCTCTCTCATCCCTCCACCCTCCCCGCATCTAGCAACCATCAGTTTATTCTGTTTCTATGAGTCTATTTCTGTTTTTTTTTTGTTGGTTTATTCTGTTCTTTAGATTCTACATGTACATGAGATCATATGGTGTTTGTCAGTAGTAGCCCTCATTTTAAACAAGAGTCATTTCTGGCCATACCCCATCCCCACAAGATAATCTGGCCAGCCATTTTCCTCTCTACAATGACAGAAATTTAGGAAAAGGAACAAGACTTATTAAGCTTCTGAAACCATTTAAAAAATCTGTACTGTGCCAATCTATTCAAGGAATGTGTTTTGTGTGGCTGATGGTGGTTCTTTTACTGCCAGAGCTGCCACTTTCCTATAGGGGTCTCAGCCAGCTCAGAAACTCTCTGTAGAACTGAGTCAACCAGGACTGATGAAAGAAGTATCATACCTTGGCATCCCCAGGAAGGAGATTCTAAAAAAAAACAAACAAAACCAGAACACTTCACTGTTTGGGAGATTTATCAGGAACAGCATCTGTGAAGGATTAGGAAGGCCAGACTGGGCAGAAGAAAAATACTGAGCTGATATGCAGGGACAACAGAGGACTCTAGGGAGTCCGGTGAGCACCTCATCCCAGTTCACCCAGACTTCTTTGAGTTTAGCACTCAAAGTCCCATATCTCAGGAAAATATCTCCCATATCTCTGTCCCCAGAATCCTGAGATGGCTTGTCACTCCAGGAACGAGGCTGACCCTTCAGAGTCCTTCCCACTGAGGCAAAGGTGCCATACTTCCTATCCTATACTGTGCGATCACCGGGTATAAGTGCCCCGTGGGAGAGAGTCAACTTGGGCAAGGTGTCTTCCCTTCAGCCCTGCGCCATCCTGAGAGCGGGACTCAGCTATGAGGCAACTTGAACGCATCTCAGCATTGTACCACACAGCCTCTCTGAAGTTCATTTCTTTGACCCCTGGGTCCACTTACGTCTCATAATGAGTTTGTCACCTTGGATATAGCTGCACAGGATTCTGTCTGGTAGCTTTCCTGGGGAAACTTAGAAGGAGAAGGTTAATAGGATAAGTGTAGCCCTCCCCTAACCCCCAAGATGCAGCTGGTCTTGAGACTGCAATTGACAATTGTCATCTCCCTCCTCTACTTCCCATCTGGTATTCCACTCATCTTCTGGCACCTCTACTTTCATGAAGGCTTACCTGGGGTGATCCAGACCCACATTCCTGAGGGACCCCTGCCTCTAATCATCATGCCTTTCTTAAACCATAGCTGTAGCATTTGTCCATTTGCTATTGAGATTGTCAGGGATATATTGAGTGGCACACTAACTGGTCAACCAGATGTCAACTATAATCTCACTGCCCCTGTTGTTTAACATTTAATTTCTGACAATGAGGAACCATAACTCCTGCCAGGATGATGTCCCTGTTTCGTGCTTCTTGACACAAGGAGTCCAAGCAGGTCTCTTTGTCGAGTGTGATAAAACGCAGAAATCAGTGTTGGTAGATCAAATACTATGTAAGCTCTCAAAGCTTATCAGAGTGGAGCCAGCTGAGATTTGATACGTGAAAAAGACAAACCCTTTCTCAGAATGTGTCAATTACACTCAAGGCGAATTTGTTCTTTTTTTAAGTGGGAAGGGGTGCAATGTCATCAGCCTGCCACTGAGTGGCTGGCTGGTCTCTTCAAGTGATGGTGCGACGTCAGGGCTCCGTTGATCTCTACTGCTATCAGGTTGGACACATGGCCATGGTAGTAGCTAAATCTGCTTTTGAGAGTGGAAGCTCATGCTTTCACCCCCTGCATAGCCCCTGTCTCTGCTGTCCCCACTGTTCTACTCAGATACCAGTTATCCTAGCCCTGGGGTGGCCAATGATAGAGGCTGGCTGCGTGGTCTTGTAGTGTAGTGCAATCCTTTTTAGACTTGCACCCACCCAAACGTCTGTGAATCAAGGCCTTTTTCAGACTCCATTCATTGGTCATATAGGACTGTCCACGGAGCCATAGCTATAACCTAAAGGTGAGCTACTGGTGTGACATTGGAGGATGATAAGGTTGACCTGCTCCTTTTGCTCCCTTTCACCCCTGGCCCTGCTATCACCAGATCCTGGAGGTACCATATTTGTACCTTATTGTAATCCATATTACAGTGGACTGCCGCTGGCCCTACCTGACCTGATGATTTTGATGAGATCTCACTCACATTGAGTGGTCCTAGCCCCATGCTCATATTATGCCACCATTAGGCACCCCCTCCTTATCAGGGTACAGTAGCAAGCCAAGGGCTGTTGTTCAAATGCGTACACAACTCTTTTCTTCATGGCCTGTCCTTGGACCCAAACCCTCAGTGTTTCCACAGTGAGGCTCATATTGTGGTGTGCCATAACCTACATACCATATAGCCTTTGGTCTATTTTTAAGATTTTTATTAAAATACGGCTAACATACAATATTACACCATAGTTATGCAACATTTATAGTCCCAAAGAGCTGGTCGTCCTGATCTGATGCCACAGTGATATTGACTATATGCCCCATGCTGTATGTTACGTCCCCATGACTCATTGGTTTTATACCTGGAAATTTAGACCTTATTTCCCTTCACCTTTCCCCCCTCTTTAATTTTTCAATTACAGTTGACATCCGTGACTATTGTACATATCAATCTCAGGCACACAGCCCGTCTTCCGACCGCACTCGGTATTGGGTAGGGACAGGATTACCACGTGTGGAGTAGGCTGCCTGAAGAGGCTCAGAGAGCCTAACAGGTGCAGCGCTTCATCCTGGTGCTGGGAAGGGCAGGTCAAACAGTTGTGAATGTTGAAGAAGATGCTCCAGCATGTCCTGAACCTCTAGATAAGCCCACAGTGATGGCAATGTGCCTTCTCACGTGCATTTCTTAGTGTTTTGATGTCCTCTGAGCACTCCTCAAACATCGTCAGCTGCTGGGATTTGGGCCTCTTTGGTTGATCCAACTTGATCATGCCCACTTCTCGGAGCCTGTTTGCTCTTCTTCCACCTTGAAAGTTCTGGCACTTCTGCTTCTCTTAATGTGGGCCATCACTTTTCCAAAGCTTCCAGCCATCTAGCGGCATATAAGCACCATGCCCTGACACTAAATACTGTATCAGGGGAGTTTACTGCGATAGCAATATGTTTATCCTTATCTAACTTTGTATGCAATCCCCTTGGATCCAATACACTTAGATTCATTCCCAGAACTTCCAGAACGTGCATGCATGTTGGGTGCAGCTACCTCAGCATATTATGTCTTTCTTTTGCAGGTCCAACATGTCCACATTATGACTTGACCCATTAATATGACTACCAGGAGGAGAGGTGGGGCATTGCAAGGCAATGACCTTTACAATGTCTTCAAGTGCTGGTCTTCTGCCAGAAGGAGTGGGCATCTGCTGCAAGCCCAGGGGGTTCAGAGAAATAAGAAATTCAGTCTTTCAAGGGCATTAACTTAAATATCTTCACTCCCAGTTTCAGGGCCCCACACATTCTAATCAGGGGAAAGTCTTGCCAGGCTAAGACGTTCTAAACATGGCAAAGGAGTCCTGCCAGGGCTGAGAATTCCAACTTCTGAGGAGCTCTGCGACCTGTAGAAAGTCTGGGTCTGATCTTCAGTTTGTTCTGCCCTCTGGCTGCGGTGGAGGAGAGGCCAGGAGGCACTCTGGCTTCCACATGTTGCCTTGTTGGTGATTTATCACCTTCTGAAAGCTGGGGGATTGAGTGTGTCAGTCCTAAAGAGGCGTCAGGCAGTGCGGCACAAATCCCTCCCCTACTGGAAGCACAATGACCAGAATGCTTTATGCCCTGTCCTTTCAACAGAGCACCACAGAGCAAATGGAAATGCCTGAGCTTTTGAGTCAGACACATATGAGTTTCCACTCTGGATCTTCAAAAGAAAGGAAATCTCAAAGTACGGCTAATCACACCTATGACTCAGAGTTGTTACACAGATTCAATATATACAAGGCTTATTACTAATCTCTTCTAGGTCAGGCACAGACCCAGTTCTTGCCTTCGTGGAGATTTTGGGACAGTGGGAGGATATAGATGAGAAGACGGGCAATTCTCTAGAGTGTGGTGGTGGAAAAGCAGAGAAGGGGTCCTGTGCTGGACCTGAGTTTTTCCAAAGGAATGTTGAGTAAGTGCTTGGAAAGGGTTTCAGACTCCTAAGGTTCTCAATAAATGAATCCCATGGGTTACATAATCCTCAAAGTGCTGAGCTGATATTCCTGTAGGTTTGCCTGCCTCCTGGGATGTTAAACATTGCTCCTTGTGCAACAGGCATCCTGGCAGCTCAAGAGACACCTCATGGGTGACTGGTCTTGCTTTCTAAAGAACTACATCTTCCTACAGACATGGTTAAGGACAGATGGCACCCAACGGCTACTCAGCTGGTGCGCAAATGCATGCTTTCAGACGGCATGTCAGGGTGGTTGCGCCTGCCTGCAGGATCCAGAATGAGCGTGAGCCCTTCCTTTTCTGCCCCAGCTGCCAGGGACAGAGTGAGTAAGTATGGCTGTGGAGAAGAAGCCTCATCACCTCAGAAGGACACCACGTTTCCCAGGAAGGGCAAGATGACAGAAGCTTGATCCCTTTCAGAGCCCAGGTACCGTAGGCCGATAGAGTGTTTGCATTAAGATAGAAAATGTGGTGCGTTCTAGTCAAGACGGTAAAGTAGTTAGGTGAGGTGCTCGCCTCCTCCCCTGAGCACATCAGGGTTATGACTAAACTGTGGAACAAGCAACCTGGAGAACCACTGGAGGACTAGCTGAGCAGAACTCCTATAACTGGGGACATGAAGAGGAAGCTATGGAGAGTGGTAGGAGGGGTGGAGACACAGAACAAGCGGGGCCCACACCTGCGTATGGCAACTGAGAATCAGGAGGGCTATTGCAGCTGCGCAGGTTCTCCCAAGGAGCGAGGCATCCCAGCCCCCACAGGACGCTCTCCAGCATGGAGCACCATTGACAGAGGACTCCCACAACATCTGGCTAGGAAAACCAGCAGCAATTCCGTCCAGTGAGACGGCGGGCTGCTGGAAACCCAGACATTCTCTTAAAGAGCCCATGCATAGACTCATTCACTCACAGGCACTGACCCTGAGCTCCAGTGAAGCGACAGCAACTCAGAAGGTACCAGGAACATATGTAGAGCAGCTGAACTGTGTGGCTTCAGGGCCAGGGCTTGAAGAACAGAAGCCATTATGCCTGTGTCCAGCCCTTCTACCAACAGCCAGCAGATGTAAACCATTTTTCCTGTGTTGAGACTCCACACAGGCTGCAGGCACATGTGGACACACCAATCAATCTGGTGAACACTGGTTAATACAACTCACCTGACCACGGTGATTCCCCAAGACACAGCTTCACCCAACGTGTGTACCCCACAAGGCCCTTTCAACAGAGGGCAGCTCTTCTCGGTTCAGTCTGCAGACTTTCTAAAACACTCTGGAAGGTCTTCAGGTCCCAGTCAGGGGACGAGTGGCCACATAGTTTCCTGTGCCTCTGGTGGAGAGGTCCCAGGCTCAACATTGATGCCAGGTCTGGATTGGCATTAACCTGGTGAACACTGCTTTCCCAAACCGGGTGACTCCTTGATCCCCTGTCCCACCCAACTCGCACATTATCTGAGGCTCTTTCAGCAGCTGTGCCTATGGCCGGCCCCTGCTGCAGGCTTTCCTGATGACTCTCAGAGATCCACATGCCCCAAGCAAGTGGGGGGTAGCACTGGCTTGCCTATGCCTTTTGCTGAGCGGTCCCAGGCCCAGTACTGGTGGCAGCTGGCCTTTGCATAGCGTGGCCTCTCTCACATGCCTCAGGCCTGACAGAGACAGAAACCAATCATAGGTCACTTTGAAGCTTATATCAAGGGGCCTGGCAAGGCATAGCCAGTAGGTGACCTTGGCCTGCACTAAAGCCCCTCCCAGGAGGCCTCAAAACCAACACACCCAGTGGCCAGTTTCAGACAAAAAAGAGCATCATCCAAGTAGTTCCACGAATGGTAAACCCGGAGGGTGGTCTCAGCAGGCACCAGAGCCCCGCTGGGATGGGCCTTGGTTTCTACTTCCCACCAATCTCTCATGGATTGAAAAGAAAACCTTTTATACTTAAAAGAATATACTTCTTGATAGTCAATGTTCTTATTAGTAATCTTGATGAAGTACCAAAGTGGATTTCACTAAGTTAGTGGCATCATCAAGCTGGCATGAAAGCCACAGAATTCAGAAAATTCTTGATGTACAAAATGGTATTTTAAGACAGATTTTACTCATAGCAGCATTTTACACTTGGCTCTAAGGCCTTGTCAATGACAAAAGCATGAGTTGGTTAATGCAACATAAAGCGTGAACTAAAGGGGTTGTACTAGGGGCACATGGACCACGGCCAACATTGTGATGGAGTTCCCAGAAATAAATCGGAGTCTGTGTTGATAGGAAGTCACTTATTTCATTGGGGGTGGTTGGGCAGGGTAACCATTCTACTCAGTTCCATGACAACATCCCAGAAAGGGGCCTGTGGCTCTGAGTGCCATTCAGCAAGGGAGAATTAGCAAAGGGATCATTTGCATGAGCATCATGCCGGCAAACTTCAGGTGACTTGAGGAACTATGAATGAGGATCCTATCATGTGAGGAACCACATCGTAAGAGGCAGCCATCCGGAACTTACCCTGGGGAAGAAAGGACACAGTGACAGGGCCAGCTTTCTGGGTGTGTGACTTTGGCTGTTTCTCAGGGCCATGTGCTTAGAAGGGTCCCACACCTGGCTTAATGCCCTGCTATCACCAATTTGAAATCCTTAATCACTTATGAGCTATCACTTATGGCCCTGCCATTTTCATTTTGAACTGGGCCCTGCAAATGGTGTGGCCTGTCTGACCAGATCAGAGAACACTAGTGTGGAGGTTGTTTTTTGTTGCTCCAAAGTGAAGAGCTAAGAGCGTCTATTCATTTATCACCTCAGTGAGGATTTAGAGACTGTCTGTATTGCACTCTAGACTACGAACAGTTCCAAAGGTTAAACACCAGTAAACCAGGCAGATCAGGTCTGTACTCTTATGGACATTATATTCCAGGGCAGAGAGGATAATAAATAAGTAAAGTAGACTATGAATTAGGATCATTTCAGTGATAATTGCTATAAAGGGAAAAAATCAGGCTAAGTAACAGAGAATGAGAGGTACTGGTGGATTGGGAGATCTTTCGAAAAGGAATCTGAGACTTGAATGGTGAGGAGACAGACACGCAGGTATCAGGAAACATTCTGCACCAAAGGCCAATAATTGCAGTGAGAAAGAGTGTTGTATGATTATAGTACAGAGAGAATTCCTGTGTGGCTAAAAATGAGTTAGGAAGAGTGCTGAGGTGGCAGAGGTCATATAAGACTTGGAGGGTTATGATAGAAAAAATGGGCTTTAGATTAAGAGACCTAGGAAGAAATCAAAGAATTTAAACAAGGAAGAAGTCAAATGAGTGAGCGTGTCAGGTAGGCAGATCTGATTGAGGAAAGAGCAAGACATTAACTATATGAGGGCTTTGGGACGTGCATGTGATTAGAAATGGAAACCCTATCTGATAAACTGGTGGAAAGGAAAGTATATGCATGATGGGCAGTGACCTAGCCATCTCTAAGCTCACTGCGCAGTAAATTCCAGGGGTTAAAGCAGGAAGCCTCCTATGTCAGACCAGTTGATGTAGTCAGATCTACCACTTACGGCTGTGTAATGCCAAGCAAGTGACTGCATATCGCTAAGCTTCAGGTTGATTGTTGTTACATTTTAATATATAAGCTACTGATAATACCTACAACATAAGGGTGTTATAATCATTTAATTAGAAGACGTATGTGTGTTGCTCAGAACAGTGCCTGACATTTAGCAAAGGTTAAGAAATGCAGCTATGTTATTATTAGTGACACATAGCAGGTGAACTTAAGGAGTTTCATACTGGGCATTGGCTACCTTGTCTACAGGCAATGCCCTCTTTACTTTTAAGCATGATATGTATCAGCTTTCATATGAGAGATGGAATGATGTTAATGCCACACCAGGGGTTCAGTGGTAACTGCAGAACAGACAGTCTGTTAGATGTCAGTTGACCAGTAGGAAAGTGGTGAAATTCCAAGAGGACCAGGCAATAATAGTAGCCCAAGACAGGTCAGAGTTTTAGTCATAGGAGGTGGCACTACCTGCCAGGTGCTGAGGACAGGAGAGCTTCAAGGTCGTGGCAAGACAGGTGTATCTTGCTTTTATTTCCCCTAGGGTGTACTGGACTGCTATGCTTGTACCCAAGGCTGGCAGGGCTTCTTTTAGTTTGAGCTTAACCCAGCATGCTCAGCATTAGAACTCAAATCTCCATACTACCAGGGCAGGTGAGGGGCAGGTTTCTGAAAGTTCCTTAAATGAAAGTATTGAGTGAATGTGGGGGTGGAAGGAACGATTCAGAAGAAAAATCCTAGTGTTCTTGTGGATTGAGAGAAGGCAACGAGGCATGTTCGCTTAATAAGTTAGAAAAATTCTATTCACATGTGCAAGAGACCGCAAAGAAGAATAAAACCCTCTTGCAGCCTCCATACGCCCCACAGAATGACTTGCAAAGGGCAAGTACCATTGCCACATAGTAAAATATAAAGTTGAAACATGATTGTGCCCCTGCTTTATGACAGCTTCTTTCTCCTCTAAGTGAAAAAAATAACCACTTTCTCCAGGCTAAAGGAAATTTGGAAGAGGCATGAATTTGAACATAACTTAGAAAAGGCAAATTTTAAATTCCATTGCCAGGCCAATATTGTAAAAGCTTAGAAGCCATCACAACTAACCCTCACAACAAGAAAAAAGCAAGACGAACTGAAAAATAACAACTCTTCTTAGACGGCTCAGAGAATTGAGGTCACCGGCAAAAGGCTGCCCTAATAGCTGGAGAGAAAGGCAGGTGCAGGGAATCACAGCTTTCTGGGAGCAGCAGCCACGATGGAGCCTCACTGGGAGAAACACTGAAATGGCAACTGATGAACCGCTGGAGGCTCAGCGTGACTCGCTTCAGCGTTAAAATACAGCCAACTGATCATTAACAGAGGAGCAAAGGCAATTCAAGGAAGACAGGATCATCTTTTCACCAAATGGTGGCCGAACATCTGGACATCGACACGCAAAAGAAAAGAAATCGAGAACAGAATGTACAACTCTCACAAAAAATAATTCAAACTGGATCAAAAACCTAAATGTAAAATTCAAAACTATGAAACTTCTAGATGGTAATGTGGGAGAAAATCTGGGTGACCTTGGTTTTCGTGATGATTTATTAGATACAAAAATTCTAATCCATGAAAGGGAAAATTGATAAACTGCACACTGTTGAAATGAAAAATTCTTCACTGTGAAAGACATTGTTAAAAAGAATGAGAAAACAAGCTACAGACTGAGAGAAAAAATATATATCAGATAGAAAAAAATATATATCAGATATATATTTTTTCTGATCTATATATCAGAGAAAAAATATTTATCACATATTTAAAACACATATCTGACACAGAACTCGTACCCAAAATATGCAAAGGTGCTTACAATTGAATAAGAAAACACACACCCCAATTAAAAAGTGAGCAAAAGACTTGAACAGATACCTCACCACAGAAGATAAACATATTGTAAAAAAACACATGAAAAGATGCTAACATCATAAGCCATCAGGGAAATGCAAATTGAAACGGCATGAGACATCACTACACACCTATTAGAATGGCCAAAATCCAAAACACTGACAGCACCAAATGCTGATGAGGAGATGGAGCAATAGAATTTCTCAATCATTGCTGGTGGGAATACAAATGGTACAGCCTCTTTGTATGACAGTTTGGGTTAATTACAAAACTTAACATACTCTAATATTATCATATAAATATAATTCAAATGAGCTGAAAATGTATGTCCACAAAAAAGCCTGTACACAAATGTGTACAGCAATTGTATTCATTACTGCCAAAACCTAGAAGTGACCACCATGTCATCCAATAGATATGTAAACTGTTACATATTAATTTAAAAGAATATTATTCAGCAGTAAAATGAAGTCAGCTTTAAGCTATCAAAAAAAAATGGAGGAAACTTACATATTGCTAAGAGAAAGATGCTACCTGGAAAATGCTACATATTGTATGATTCCTATTATATAATATTGTGGAAATGGCAAAATTATAGATACAGTAAAAAGATCATTGATTGTCAGAGGTTCAACATGAGAAAGGGAAGAATAAGTAACTTAGATGGCACCTGGGATTATTAGGGCAGTAAAATTGTTCCATATGATACTGTAATGTTGGATACATGACATTATGTATTTGTCAAAACCCATAGAACTATACAAGAAAAGAATGAAGCCTAATGCAAACCATAAACTGCAGTTAATAATAATGCATCAATATTGAAATATCAAATGTAACAAAAGTACCACTCTGGAGCAAGATGTTAATAATGCAGGATACTGAGAGAGGGGTCGTGTGGGGGCTTATGGGAATGTTGTACTTGATCGATTTTTTTTTTTTTTTGTAAATCTAAACTTCTCTAAAACATTGTCTATTAATGAAAAATCAGAAAAATTTTTTTAGAAACTTTCATAGTCAAACTTCATCTTTAGGTAGTATAGTGTCAGTATAATCCAAGACGTTAACTAAAAAGGGAGAAATATTACATGACATTTTAATAAATTTTTAAAACACTCAATTATTTTCATTCATAAGGGAAAAAAACTTAAGTTAGAAATAGAAGGAAGCATCAGTAATCTTATAAATTGTTACCTATTATGTTAAGTCATATGAAATTGCCATTCCTTTAGATTCAACCCTCAAAACAAACAGTGAATTATTAAAAAGAGAAAGAGAGAGAAGGATATGCCTATTTTGAAGGATTGTACTGAAGGCTCTAAGCAATGCATAAGACAAGAGAAAGAAATAAAATACGTAAGTCCTGGAAGAAGAAAAGAAATCTTACCTATAAACAACATGACTGTAAACATAGGACCAGAACAATTCATGTAGAATATTTTAGAATAAATAAGCAGTTTCGTTGTATATTTCCACATACACGCACACACACCCACACATCCTGTACACATGGATCTGGCACAATAATCACCCTGTACAAGTGTAATGGGTTACTCTTGGTGGCATGCCAATAGTGTCAGCTCTGACAGGACAGTAGGTGGTCCATAAGGCAGGTTGGCAGTTGCCAGGGATGTACCTAAGGGCTTCTAGTAACACAGGCCACCACTGCTCTGTCCCCACCCAGGCAAAGGTAGAAATGTTTGTGCTGCTGATATGTTGAGGGATGTCAAGCAGTCAGAAACTAAACTGTGTGAAGAGCACAGTGGTAGCCCTAATTCTGTGGAACTCCAGTTGAAAGTTTGTTTGTTGGTCTTCCCTGCAGAGTTTTGAATTCATTTTGTGGACCAGATCTGTTCCTTTTGGTATCCCTAGCACCTGGCGAGGACTTGACTTATAAAAAGACATTGCAAGTGTTTCTGATTATTGGATACATGGAACTTCATGTATCTTGCTTCTGAGACAGGAATATAGAATTAATTACCTTTAGGCATTATATCCACAGGGCCTCAGAAAATTAACTGTGACACTTATCCAGCTCTGTAAGGCACATCACTTGTGACAATACCTACCGTAATTCTTCTACCCAACCGGAGGTTGTATACTATTCCATTCTGTGACTATACTAGTCTGTGGTGAAGTTTCAGCTTTCTGGGTCATTTAGTGCTTCTATTATTACCAGCTCCTCTAAAATAGAATGTACCCAGCAGACTTGAGAGAATACCCCACGGATCAAAGGAAATTTATAAATCTTAAAAAGAAGGAAACTGTGAAATCCATGAAATGCAGGTCAGTCCCATTCTGAGCATATTCACTAAGATCTTTTATGCTTTCGAACAATTAGATCAAGGGCTCAGCTTTCATCACTGGCTGCCTCTTTGTTGAAGCCAATCAAACCTTCAAAGAAATTACAAAAGAAAAGAAACTTCAAATGCCCTCCAGGGATCAATTAACACCTTGAAATTTTCATCTAAAAGCTTTCTTAATAGGTACCTAACTAATACATGCTTAAATTCTAATAAAGACTGATAATAGAGTCCTAATAGAGTTGTTTGGGTTTGTTTTTCTAAATGGCAATACCCATTTTCTAAATGGCAATACCCATTACACTGAGATAGAGATAATCAAAGTATGAGGAAGAATTTAATTTTAAATAAATAAGTGCAGTTGTGCATGAAAAAATCAACAATAAAAACATTTTTCATAATATTCTTCTAGCTTGTGTATTCTGCTATAAATCTTATTCATAATATGGTACATGATTATATAACTCTCACAGAGATATAGATATTTTAATATTATGATTTTACATAAACATTTACATTGATGAATAACATATCTACATAAAAGGATGCAAATATGTGTATATCTTATGAGTTTCTTAAAGTGAACACACCCATGTAACCACCACCACCACCATTCTATTGTAGTTACTGCTCACATCCTCTCCAAAGGTAATACTGCTCTGACTTCTAATATCCTAAAATCATTTTGGCTATTTTTGATTTTGAAGTAGAACAACACATACACTTTTGTGTCTGTTCTTTTGGCTCAGCAATTTGTCTATAATATGTAACCCTGTTGTTGGATTTAGCAGCAGCTTTCTTTTCACCGTTATATTCTATTCCATTATGTGACTATACTCCAGTTTATTTCAATTGTTCATAGGTATTTGGGTTGTTTCTCATTTGGCACGATTCACGATAATGTTGCCACATTCAGTCTCGTAAATGGTTGGGTTTTGATTTTTGTGCATTACTAATGGCATATACCAATGGAAAATTTCTGAGTCACCGTAGTGTATGCAGGCATTACACTTTAGTAGATATTAACAACCAATTTTCCCAAAAGCTTACCAAATTTATACTTCAACGCTCAGCAATGAGATTTCAGTTGTTCTGTGTGTTCTCTAAAACTTGATGGTATCATCATTTTTCATTCAATATTTCCAGTGAGTATATAGTGTTATCTAATTGTGATTTTAACTTACCTGATGGTCAATGAAATATTATAGCACCTTTAAAATATATTTAATGTCCATTTGGATAGCCTGTTTTGTGAAATGCCTATTCAAGTACTTTACCCCTTTTTTTTCTATTCTATTCATTTGAAAAGCTGCCTGCATATCTTGGATAACGGCCCTTTGTGTAACATAAGTAATGTAAATGTCTTCTTTTATATATTGGACTTCCTTTTCACTCTCATAATGGCCTCTTTAAGTGCCAGAAAATTTTTGTTTGAACATAGACCAATTTATGCCTTTTGTTTCATGTTTTATGTATTCCCACCTGAGTTCATGAAGATACTCTCCTATGTTAAATGCTAAAAGTTTTATTTTAAGTTTCACATTAAAATCTACAATGTTGGAAATTATTTTATGTTTGTTAAGAGTAATCTTTCCTTCTTTTCACCCTCTTATCTTTTTAAGACATAACCTGTTGGATTTGTTTACTCTTAGGTTTCTTCTAGTTTATTCTTCATTTTAAAATTTATCTGTTTCTTTCTTCAGTTACATTTCCTTCTTTCTGAGCTTTGCTAATTTTTGATGATTAATCATAGTTTATATTATTTTCTTTTTTCTTTTTTTTCTTTTTTTTTTTTTAACAGAGAGAGAGAGATAGCGAGAGACAGAGAGAAGGGGGAGGGCCCAGAGCAGTCTCCATAGTTGTCAGCATGAGTTTTCCATATAGTTTCACTCCACAGGTGGGCACGGGGCTGCACAGGGCAGGAACTGGGCCAGGAGCCTCCTGCATAGGACCTGGCAAGAACTGAACTGGGGGCACACCCCAGTTCAGCATATGGGTCCATCTGGGCCAGAGCTGGGATTCGATCCCTGGTCTCCGGGGCTTAACCCTCTGAGCCATCCCAGCTTTCCCTTATTTTCTTAAGTATCTGGAGATTGTTTGGAAATGTTAGGATATAGTTTTTATGTTTTGTAAGCATGTGTTGCTGACATTCTTTCTTTGACTATAAAGATGTTATTTTTTTCTTACTCTCATTTCTTTTATAAAAACATGTGGGATTCAACTATAATTAGACTGACAAGATGCACCATTTTAAACAGGACAGAGAATAACAGTACTATCCCATTTCAAATCGTATGTATGGTCAGCCTACTGACACTTTGAATTTAGCCCAGTGAGACTAGACTGACCAGACATACCATTTAAAATGGGACAAGTGCTGTTTCCTGTCCTTTTTAAATGATATGTCTGGTCAGCCTAACTATAATTCTTTTCTGTTGCTCATTTTTATGTGAAATTAGTTTTCCTAGACTTCTAAAAGGGCAAGATCATAGAACAATCAGAAGAAAGCCAGCTTCACATCTACCTCTTCTTCTGCTGTTTTTGTAAACTAGGCAAAAATGTGGCTTAGAACTTTCTGTGATAACCTAGTTGCCTCCTCTTTCTCTGTCCTCTTGGCCCAGCCCTACTTACTTTGGTTTCTTTTCCCAGCAAGTAATATCCTCAGTGTGGAATTTTATCTTGGAAGTGTTACTGAGCTAAGGTTCGGCTGCTTGCTGCTATGAGCTAAAGATCAAGGTTGATCAAAAGAAAAGGAGGCTTATTCAAAATGCCAGCATTCTGGAAAGGTGACTGACTTTTGTCCCAAAGACCATCTTCCTAGTTTCCAGCATGGCCATATAGGAAGAGGCAGACTCAAAGAAAAGGGGAGTTGACCACGCAAGTTCCTAAGTGCTGAGATTTGAAGAAATAAGAAAAGGTGCCTCCCAGAGTCTGGTTGGGTTCAGGGATGAGGTTATCTGGTTCTTGTTGTAGGAGTGAATCTTATGCAGATGTTGGAAGGCTGTAAAAACTTCTTTCAAGTCTGTGTCCTGGAGGCTTAGCAGATAGCAAGATATGCATATAGCCTTGAGTAAACAGAGCCATTAAAGATGGTGTGAGGGAAAGGAAGTAAAGAAAAGAGAAAAAAATATTAAACTAAATTACTTTGTCAAACCAAACCAGTGTGTTAGGTCTTGAAAATAGAAAATACAGTATCATCCTTGCAAAAAGGGATCTTCAGATGGTTAGTTTTCACAGGTCTTGAGGCCCAGATTGCCCAAGACCTCAAAATATTACAGAAAGCCCCTTGCATTCTCTTGTGAATTTAAGGAGGTCAATCTCATCCGGGTTTCAGCAGCACTTCTCAAATTATCCAGGTGTGTGTACTATGTATTTGGGCTACTTGTGGGTTCTGCTGTTCTAGTCCCATCAGTCACCCTCTGGCTTCCCTCTGTTTCATCCCAAACAACGCTGATACCATAGGACTTAGAACAGTTGAGGCTTCCCCTATTCACTCATACTTTGGGGTGCTAAGGGATGACTTGTCAATTATTTTTGTTGTGTACATTGTCTTACATTTCTGATTTTCCTATCTGTTATATATATATTTTAATGGTTTTAGGAAAATTCAAAAGTATAAGCTGTAGCTGCTGAAGTATATTTACAGAATTCTTCCAGGAGGGTCTATACTCTCTAATCCTAAAGTGTTAAGTGACACCAGAACAATGGCTAATGTGTGAGCTGATAATAAGAAATCGACCTGAGACAATTGCTAAAAATATTTACATTTCAGGGAGCTCTTTCAGAAAGCTATTATACCATCCACTCTAATTGATGTTCAATTTTAGATTGCCTGCCTGGATGCCCCACCCCTTAACCTAAGGTATACAGAAATGAACCAGTGATCCAGCTATTCCTAGAAGTTGCTGACCTGATCCAAGTTGGCTCAGGGGTGTCCTGGATGAGGCAATGCCCCGGGTTTGTAATCCAAGAAGCGTCATTTCAGCCCTAGGAGCTCACAGGACAGTAGAAAATCAGGAATTAAAATCTTACCTTCACAATTTCTCTTTTGATTTCAGACTTAGTTATCTAGCTAAATGTTTCTTCTTTGACAATGGTGGCTGAATGAAAACAGGAGTCAAGCTACCTCTAATGTTAGCATGGGCAATAAATTTTGTTTGTTCAACCTCCCGAGTAAGATAAATTTTGTCTCCTACATAGACTCATTTAGTATATAATTTATCATCTTTCACCCAGTGGGATCTATTGTGCCTCAAACCAGAGCATTATTGCCCTTGCATGCAGTGTCCAAGGAAATGGGAGAAGAGGGGGGTCTGGCAGCAATGACCCTCATTTTTCCTGTTCAAAGGCTCTAGAAGGTCATAAATCTGTATTACAGAAGTAGAAGTAAAGACACATGGGCAGGCAAAGGGCTTATATGAAATATAGAAAGGATCATCACAAAGGACCTCCCTCTAGAAGGACAATTTGACTTCATCAGGGGATGAGGAGTGACAATAAGAGGAATATTTCTCATGGAACGGTGACAGCGTCTTAACCCAGATAGATCAGACCCTGAGTCTATGACATTGATCTCCAGCCTGCGCCTCCCCTGAGACTCTCAGTATTGGCTGTGATCTAGGAGACCTTTAAAAGCTGATGTACTGGAAAGAGCACTCAAATTGGCACCAAGAGACTTGAGGGTAAGTCTTGATTTTTCACTAATTAGCATGTGGCCATGGGCAAGTCATTTAAGTTTCCTATTTATAAGATGACAGGAATAGACAAAGTGAATTATTTAGACTATCAACAATAGTGAAGTTCTAATCCTAAACCACCTGTCATTGTAGAGCCCATAACTTTATAAAGTACAAAGTTCTCTTTACTGTAGAATTTAAGCTCATAAGACATATATTTCTTCAGTCATTTGGTTGTTCATTTAGTCAATATTAATAGAGCATGTTACTGAGTAAATGAATAAAAAAGCCTATTTTCTTTATGCATTGAGACCATATGTAAGCCTCTGGCTCTGTTGTTGTCTTCTGCTACATCTGTCCCTTAGGTAACTTAATCAGTTGTCATTTTCCCAAGAAAACATCAGAGACAAATTCAGTATTTGAATTAATTTTTGGCTATCAAATCTATCCCATTTTAAGTAAAAATCTTGCCAGGACTTAAATATAGACGTTTTCTTTTTTGGAGTGCTCAGAAATTTTCTTTTCAACTTCCAAAGTTGCTTCTTCATTATTTTTTACAATGACCATTATCAAGAAACATGATCAAATTCTGGCAAAGATGGAGTAACAAAAAACAGATTTTAAAGATTTATTTTTATTGTTTTTGACAGAGAGAGAGAGATACAGAGACAGAGACAGAGAGAAGGGGAAGGGCCCTGAACAGTCTCCATAGTTGCACATCATTGGTTTTCCACATAGTTCCATTCCACAGGTGGGCGCGGGGCTGCACAGGGCAGGAACTGGGCCGGGGTCTCACCTTGATGAGAACTGAACTGGGGGCACTCCCCAGTCCAGCATATGGGTCCACACGGGCTGGGGCCGGGATTCGATCCTTGGTCCCCGGGGCTACAAAGTGAGCGCTTAACCCACTGAGCCATCCCGGCTTCCCCAAGAAACAGAGTTTAAATAGCTGGACAAAATATGTAAAACAACTCTTCTGTGACAACAGATAACAATTATTGCGAGTTGGTGATTCCTAAGAGAACAGAAACACATGAGATGAGCTCTATCATTGTACTGCAATTCTGGAAAGAATTCCAAAATTTAGTGAGGGAGGGAAAATCCAAACAGAGCCTGTTGGTTCCCCTGAGTTGAGAAGACAGAGGTCAGATCTTAAAGAGGTAGATTCACCCAGACCTACATGGATAAAGAACTTCAGAAATCTTCAGAGGGTACCTTTGAGTCTAGGTTGTGAAAGTTTAGAATGACTCTCCACAACACTGGCTGAAAATGACCATGGAGTTATAAGCTGAAAGAGCCCAGCTCTCATACAGGGTAGGGAGAAGTTCAATACTATCTTAGTGAGCTTGAGCTGCTATAACAAATTACCAGACTGGGTGGCTTAAATAGCAAATATTTATTTCTCACAATTCTGGAAGCCAGGAATTTCAAGAGTAAGGTCCCAGCAGGCCCAGTATCTGGTGAGGGCCACTTCCTAGTTTGCAGACAGCCATCTCTGCATTGTCTCCTTACAGGGGAGAGAGAGAGAACAAATCAATATCTGTCATGTCCCTCCATGACACTAATCTCATCCTGAAGATTTTACCCTTGTGACCTAGTTACCTCCCAAAGGCCCCACTGCCAAATGCCATCACATTGTAGGTTAAGGTTTTAACATGACATTTAGTCCACAGAAACTTCTAGCCAGTCACAGTGACGAATCTTCATTAAACACCCACGTTTAGTGAAACATGGTCATTCAGTGGAGATGTTGGAGGAAATATACCTTAGTAGTAGGAACTGACTGAACTTTCACTAGAGTTAAGGTTACTGGAGAACCAAGGGAAACTTAACTACAGGCATCAAAGAAATCAGACTTACCCAGGATGATTTTACTGCCTATAAAATGAAGTCTACCTCTTTTCAAAGGAAGACAATAAATCCAGGCACTTACAATACAGCATATAATATAACCAGCACTCAATCAAAAATTACTAAACTGGTGAAGAAGCAAGTAAATGTAACTGACCCATAAAGAAGAGAACAAGAAACCACAGAGATGCAAAAATCAACAAGATAGTAGCAAACCAAATCCAGCAATATGTAAAAAGAATTATTAACCATGACCAAGTGAGATTAATCCCAATTATGTAAGGCAGATTTAACATCTGAAAATTAATCAATGTAACACACCGTATGAATAAAATAAAAGCTAAAATCACATTATTATCTCAAAGGTGCAGAAAAAGCATATGGCAAAATACAACACCCTATCATGACTAAAAACAATTAACAAACTAGAAGTAGAATACAATTTCATCAACCTGATAAAAATTTCTACCAGATCCCCACAGGTAACATCATACCAAATGTCAAAGCCTGAATGTTTTCTCCCTAAGATTAGAAGTAAGCCTAGGATGTCTGCCTTCTCTACTATTATCCAATATTATACTGGAAGTTCTAACCATGACAATTATGGGGGTAGGGAAGGGGGGAAGAAAAGGCATATAGATTGGAAAGAAAGAAATATAATATCTTTATTTGCAGATTATATGACATTGTAAATAGAAAATCCTAAGAAATAAAAAAAAGAAACTATAACTAATCAATAAATTCAGTAAGGTTGCAGATGAAAGATCAATATACAAATTCAGTTGTATTTCTGTACATTAAGCAATAAAATTTTTAAATAACATAATACATAGGTGATGTAATGTAGAGTTGTACATCTGGAAACTATCTCATTGTTGCCAACCAATGTCACCCCAATAAATTTAACAATAAAAAATATTTTCAAAAATAAAAAATAAAGAAAACATTTCTTTTACAATAGCATCAAAAGGAATAAAATACTTAGAAATATATTTAATATATTCAAGAAAAGAAGTTCAAGACTTGTACTCTGAAATCAATGAAAACAATTAAAAATACTAAATAAATGGAAAATCATCCCATATTCATGGATCTGAGAATTTAGTATTGTTAAAATGGTAATAACTCCAAATTTATCTACAGATTTGATATAATCCCTATCAAAATCTCAGCTAGCTTTTTTGAAGAAATTGAGAAGCTGACCTTAAAGTTCAGAGATGCAGGGAACCCAGAATAGCCATAACATTCTGGTAAAGGAAGAGCAAAATTGGAAGATTGAAACTTCCTGTACTGTCAGACCTAAAAATTAAAGTGATGCCTTAATAATATCTTGACATTGCATAGAAACCTATGAGTTCCTCTCCTCTCACCAGATAACCCCTCACCAAGCAGGAAAGGATCTCCCCTTGACTAGCTTCCCATCAGCTGAATGGATCCCACCTGTTTCTAAACCTAATGGGTTTCAGTCTGATAGCCCATGAAATTATTCAAACAAGCCAATCACATTCTCCTGTGGGAAGCAATGGCACCTACCTTCTGTTACTTCAAAACCCACCTCCCACAACCATTGCTAGTTCACTCTGCTCCCAAGTATAACCTCCATGTGGCCTTGCATGGTACCGGTACGTGGTATCCTCCTCCACCAGGTCATAAGTATATGTGACTAATAAATGGCTGCCAATTTCAGCTGTCCTGTGCTGGGTATCATGTTCAACCATCCCGTACTTAGTGTTGGGGATCCCCACTTTACCAGCAAAATGGATATGACACACCCAATTTAAACTTGTTATAGAGGCAATTGAACATCTCCCAATTATTATAATACAAAACATATTAATACATAGCTATAGCAATCAAGATTATGGAGTACTAGAATAAAGATAGACAGATGTATCAATGTAATAGAACTGAGAGTCTAAAAATAATTTCTTATATTTATGGTCAGTTGATTTTCAACAATAGTACTAATACAATTTAATGTGGAAAGAACAATATTTTTACTAATGGTGTTGGGACAAGAGGATACCCACATGCAAAAGAATGAAATTGGAGCCCTCCACCTCAAAACATACACATACATACACATGGGGGGGAAAAACGTAAGAACTAAAACTATAAAACTTTTAGAAGAAAAGATTAGGCAACAGTTTCTTAGGTAACATACCAAAAGCACAAATAACCAAAGAAAAATAAATTAAACTTTTTTTCAAAGTTAAAAAGTTTTGTTTTTCAAAGGACACTATCAAGAAAGTAAAAAGATAACTCATAGAATGGGAGAAAATATTTGTAATTCATATATCTGATAAGAGACTTGTATCCAGACTATATAAAGAATGTTTATAACTCAATAACAAAAATAACAATAAAAATTAAAAATGAGCAAAGCATCTGAATAGATATTTTTCCAGAGGAGTTATACAAGATGTGATACACATGTATACAGTGGACTAGTACTTGGCCATAGAAAGAATATAATGTTACCATTTGTGACAACATGGATTGGATTTAGAGGGTATTATGCTAAGTGAAATAAGTGAGACAAAGACAAATACCATATTCACTTGTATGTGGAATCTAAAAAATAAAATAAACAAGCAAAACAGAAACAGACTCATAGATACAGAGAACGAACTCCAGGTTGCCAGAGGGAGGGGAGTTGCGGGGCTGGGTGAAAAAGTGATGGGATTAAGAAGTGCAACTTGGCAGTTGCAGAATAGTCATGAGATGGAAAGGACAGCATAGGGAATGTAGTAATAACACTGTAATAACTAGATATGGTGCCAGGTGGGTACTAGACTTATTGGGGGGCGGGGATCACTTCATATGTTATATAAATTCTTAACTATGCTATACACCTGAAAATAATGTAATATTGAAAGTCAACTGTAATTGAAAAATAAAAAATATAAATAAATAAAAATTAGAAAAGAAGATACACAAAAAGCCAATCTGATACATGAGAAGGCACTTGACATCATTAATCATTAGAGAAATGCCAATCAAAACCACAATGAGATGTCATCTTACACAGAGTAAGATGGCTTTAGTTAAAAAGACAACAATTAAGAGTTGTCAAGGACAAATTGGAAAAATTGAAATCCCCATATATCACTGAGGGTAATGTAAAATAATGCAGTGTCATGGGAAAAGTTGGGCAGTTCCTCAAATTATTAAACATGTAGTTACCATGTGATCCAGCAATTCTACATATATATCCAAGATAAATAAAAACATGCCTCCACACAAAAATGTGTACCTAAATGTTTATAGAAGCATTAGTTTAATAACCCCAAAATAGAAACAATGCAAATGTTCATCAACTGATGATTGGGTAAACAAAAAGTGACATAAACATGCACTAAAATATGATTTAGCAATTCAAATGCATGAAGTACGGATATGTGCTTTAAAATAGATGAACCCTGAAAACATTATCTAAGTGAAATAAGCCAGTCACAAAAGACCAAATATTATATGATTTCATTTATATGAAATATTCAGAATAAGCAAATCTATAATGATAGAAAGTGGATTACTGGTTGTGAATTATGTTTTAATGATGGAAAGAGAACTGACTCTGGGTAGTGAACACACAATGCAATATATAGACGATGTCATGTAGAATTGCACACCTGGAATCTATGTAATTTGTACCAACAAATATCACCCCAATAAATTTAACAATTAATAAAAAATGCTGTCTTAAAAATGAATATGGAAATGTAAAGACCTAATGTAGATAAAACAATCTTGAAAAAGAAACACAAAGAGGACATCTTTTATTAACTGATTTCAAGACTCATTTTAAAACTTCAATAACGGAGACAGCATGGTATTGATCAATGAAACATCATAGAGTCCAGAAAAATCACATACTTACATTGTCAGTTAATTTTACAAAGGTGTTAAGGTAATCCAGTGAGTATAGTCATTTTCACAAATGATGCTATAAAATTGGATATCTATAGCAAAAATGAGCATTAAAGACTTTTTCTTTATCTCACACTATATACAAAAATAAATTAAAAAGGGTCATAGATCTAAATAAATATAAGGGTTAAATTTATAAAACTTTTAGTAGAAAATAGAGAAAATCCTTGTGATCTTCAGTTAGGCAAAGATTTCTCTAATATGACATAAACATATGAACTAGAATTAAAAATTTTGACAAAGTGAGAGTTAATAAAAATTAAAACATTTGCTCTTCAAAAAATATTGTTAAAAAAAGAAACAGCAAGACACAGACTGGGAGAAAATATTTGCAAAATAGATACTTAATTTCAGAATATATAAAACATTCTCACAACTCAATAATAAGGATATAAAAAACACAAATGGGCAAAACACTTAATACTTATCAAGTAAGATATGTAAATAACAAAGAAATATTATTTATCTCCACATCATTAATCATTAGAGAAATATACATTAAAACCATAATGAGAAACTCTTACGGGTCACTAGAATGGCCAAAACTTCAAAAACTGACCCTACCAAGTATTGATGAGCATATGGAGCAACTGAAACTTTACCAGTAGGACTACAAAATGGTACAGACACTTAGAAAATTTTTTGCTGATAACTATTTGGCAATTTTCTATAGTGTTAAACATATGCTTACCACATGATCCAGCAATCTTGCTCCTACATATTCATCCAAGAGAGATATTAAAATGGACATGCGCACAAATACTTTGACTGAAATATTCACAGCAGCTTTATTTACAATAGCCCCAAACTGTGAAAAAACAGAATAAACAAATTGTCTTATATCCACACAATGAAATACTACTCAGCAATTAAAAGCAATGAGTTTCAAAAACCTTTGCTAAACAGAAAAGATAGACACAAAAGACTACATAGTGATTCAATTTAAGAGTTCTAGAAAAAGAAAACAATGACAGAAAAGGATCTATATGGCTGCCAGTGCCCCAAGCCAGGGGAGGGGACTGAAATGAGACATAAGGGAATTGTCTATATTTTTATTATGGTGATAAACTCCTATGTCATATTGTCAAAGTTTATCAAACTATACACTTAAAATCAGTAACTCTTATTGAATGCAAATTATACCTGAATAAAGCTGATTTACAGTAACATCTGAACAATAGATGTAACTGACAAAGAGGCTGGTAGGAGGAAAGTATGGCCACGTACTGGCATAGAATAAAACAATATAAGCCTTGATTCATAGAGACCTGAGTGAGAAAAAAAAAGTGGGTTTAAATAGTCACAGAAGGAAGTATATTTAGATTTAAGAAATACACAACCATCTTCATTTTGAAACTGAACTAGGAGACCTAAAACAACCCTTTCCCTGAGCATGGCTCCATATAGCAGATTTCCAGGGGATGTCAGGATGGCTCAGCCAGTTAAGCACTCGCTTTGCAGCCCCAGGGTTCAAGGATCAAATCCTGGCCTCGGCACGTGAGGACCCATATGCTGAACTGGGGTTTGACCCTCAATTTGGTTCTCCTCGGAGCAAGCTACCCATGCAGGAGGCCCCCTGGCCTCTGATTCTCTCCGTCTCCATCTCTTTCTCTGTCTAAAATAATAAAAATAAATCTTAAAAAACAAAACCCAACAAAAACAAAAACATAGACTTCCTTTTGCCTTCTGCCTGAGGGAACCTGGGTAGAATGTGATGGCAAGTTCTTTCCTCTAGACTCTTCAGGGGCTGCATTAACTATCAAACAGCAGTTTGGGGGCCGACTACACACTCGAGGTCCAAATAAAAAAGAATCAAAACATAGATATTGTTTTTAATTATTTATTTAATATTATTTTATTCAGATAAAAAGGTTTCCAAGGGCCGGATGAGAGGGCCTCGCGGGCTGGATGCGGCCCACGGGCCGTAGTTTGGAGACCCCCGCTCTAGAGCACCAACCTTTACAGGTGAGGGATGGTCTCTGGAGTGTGAGCTCAAGTCCCAGGGGCAGCACCCCGCTGGGCCCAGGCCAGGTATTCACACCCCTACGTGGATGTCAGGGGTGGATGAGACACAGACACTACATATCCTTTTAAGTCATGATTCAATTCCAGGTCTCAAGTAAATCAAGGTAGAAACAATTAGGATATAGGAGATATTGATATTATTTTTTAATATTTGAAACCATCAGTGGAAAAACATGATCTACAAGTTGAAAACCTCAAGTCTAGCTTCTGACTTCAAAGATCTGCCTTCTCTGTTCTCAATTCTATTTCCCTGGCATCAAGGATACTGCTAAGTTACCAGTATAGATTCGAAACCCCAAGTTCTCTGGACAATAGGTCAGGTCATGGGTACACACCTGAGTATTACGTTGGGTTTTGTTGTTTTGTTTTGTTTCTAGAGGGAATGGAACAATCCATCTATTCCCACTTCTCTTGCAAAGTGGATGTTGTCTTTCGTGTAATAGCACTATCTGGCTTATTCTGGCTGATGTTTTCCCTACCATTGTGACATACGGAGGACTGTCCGTGGTCTTTGCAAGGCTGGACACTAAGAAATCCTTTTGCTCAGTGAGAGGACTGTGAAATGAAGGAAGAAGACACGTTTAGAAGGTGGGAAGGGAAGCAGGAGTGCTCCCCCACCTCAGGGGGACATGTGAAAGCTTTCAGCTTCCAGCTCTCAATGAACAGATGTACAGCTCAGTTCCCACGCCAGCATGTTCTCTGGTCAGGTCAAGCAGAATGATTAGAGGTGCAGAAAGAGTTTGAAAGCATCTCTCAGCCAGGAACTCACTCCTCCTGAGGAAGCAACCAGGTCTGGTGGTGAAAAGGCACTGGGGAAGGACGGGCTGCTCCATTTTCAAAGGAAGTGTGTTTACAGGGCCTCACAAAGCGACAGGCAAAGAGGAGCTTTGTTTAATGTGGATTCTCTGTCTAACGTCGACAAATAGCTGTCAAGGCCAAGTGTGTTCTGGGGACAGACCTTCAGCTGCTGCAAATCCAAGGACTGTTTGTATCCAAAGTCAGAGAAAGCCATTTGAGAATGGCTTTTAAAAATTCAGTGTGGCTATTTCTTTTTCTTTCTTCCTTTATGGACTGAGCACACACACAATGGTGACCACAGACACAGGGACATGCAGATACATATCACACTCCTCAAGGACGTGGGCTCCAGCCACCATAGCCTTTGCGACAAGTGTTGGCAGGTTGTCAGCTCACCATGACTGGGTTTCTACACCTGGAAAACAACCTGCCTCGTAGGGATGTTGTCAGGAATAAAGAGATAAGGCACGTGAAGTACACAGAACAGACCCGGTGCAGGCTAAGTAATGGTTAACTTGCATATAATTATTCTATGTATGTACATGTATACAGACAACTGTGCAGGCCTCCACACAGACACCTTGTGCTTGCACACCTGCGCAGCAGCATCAACCTGGGTGTGTTCACCCACACACAGGTACCGTGCAGACACAATCGTTGATCCATCTGGACATACGTGATACACGTCTCCCCAGCACCGTGCAATGTGTGCTCAGACACACCCCGTGACACACAGGCCCGTCATTCCTGGGCCAAGACCAGCAGTGTTTGCCTGCGACCTTGCGGAGTGCCTGTTACTTGATACCTGACCCGTCCTTGTTCTGTGCTGTCGTTCTCTGAGGTGCGCAAGTGGTAGGACGCCAGTGCTCCGTGGGCCTGCACCCCATTCTCCTTTCTGTGCGGTGCCCCCGCCAGTCGGAGGAGCCTGCCTGTGTCTGTTCTCCATGGCTTCCTGTCCTGAGTCACAGTCAAGCCCACTCACACCAGTTCCTCACAGGGGTGAGTGCCTGCACAGTGCACCTCTGGGTTCTAGGAGAGCTCTGGCCGAGTAAAAACCTTCCAGAATTCTCCATGCTTTCCAGCATGAAGGCCACCCTCCTTTCAACTGTGTGCAGACACAAGTCAGCTCCTGGCTGCCTCCCGTCGGCCTCCACCATGACCACTTCCCACAGCAGCACAATGTGCCTGATCTCACGCGCTTCAGGGCCCCCTCTACGCCTTCCTCCACCCAGCAGGCTCCTGCTTGGTCCTCCAAGTCCAGCTCCAACGCTGCAGCTTTTCCCAATGGACCCAGCATGCTCCTTCCCTTCCCTGTGGCCTCACCCACTCCTTTGCTGCCCGGAGCAGATCCACCTGGACACAGCGGACCTTCCCCTGCTAACCTTCTCTGTCCTAATCCTCCCACCTCACAGCGGCCCCCTGCCCACCTTCAAGAGCTCCTTCCTTTACTCACGGCTCTGTTCACATCCACGACCATCCTGGGCCTCAAATATGCCACACAATTTGGTGCCCCTGGGCCTTCTCGCTGGCTTGGCCCCCTGCCCTCCTCTTCCCCAAACACACACACCACCCGCCAGCTATTTGCAGCCACTCCCTTTTTATCCTTCAATTCTCAGTTCAAAAGCTCCCCCTGCAGAGAGGCCTTCTAGAAAGGCCTGCCAGATGCCCCCAGCCGAACGAGCCCCTCCCCCTCTGTCCCGTTCCAGGTGGTGGTGCTCTCTTCCTGCACAGCCTGGAATTACTGGATCCAGCGGTCTGTTTCTGGTTCCTCGTCCGTTGTCCCGTTAGATGGCCAGCTCCTCCTCCCTAGTCACGGGTGCGGCCCCAGCCCCTGCTCCACCAGATGCCCTCCAGGAACGACAGGCCTGTGTCCCCACCAGGCACCGGCGTGCTGAGGGACGAGGACCATGGCTAATAGTCACTCCTTTCTTTTCTCCTTATTGGACTCCCCAGGGATGGAGGAGGCCTATCATCTTTGCAAAAGGTGAAACTCTGTCCCCTTCAACAATAGCAGTAAAAACAGGGCCACTTTGTCGGAAGCAGGGATGTGTGGAGACCATACATGTGCACCCATGGGCACACAAGCCACACATATGTGCACACACAATCACACATATACACATACTTGTGCCCCCACCCACACAGACATGCATGTGTTTGTACACAAACACACACGTTCTTTCTCACTGGCTTGGGACCTCTCCCTGGAATCACGGTAACTCTGATGAGTGTAGTGTGAAAAACACCTGCCTGGTGAGTTCCCTGAAGTATGTGCTGTGGTCTGAATATTTATGTCCCCCAGCAAATATGTTAAATCCCAACTCCCGATGTGAGGGTGTCAGGAAGTGATGGGAGGTGATGAGGTCAGGAGGGTGGGGCCCCCATGAGCAGGCTTAGCGCTGTTATAAAAGACACCCCAGAGAGCTCCCCCGCTCTTCTGCCGTGTGAGGGTATAAGTCTGCAACCTGGAAGATGAACCCCACCAGAACCTAGCCATGCTGGCCTCCTGCTTCCAGACTACCCAGTTCATGGTATTTTTATAGCAGCCACAAGGACCAAAACACCTGTGTTCCTCACTCTAAAGTTGTGGACTTCCCAGAAGAGCAAAAGTCCACCAGCTACAGAGAGAATATAACCAGAGACGTCCCCACTTGTTGGCTGAGTCCCAACAGAGCCCTGGAGGAGGGAGGCTGATGGGAGGCAGGGAGATGGGAGCTCTCAAGGAGAATGGGAAGGCCCATTCATGGGCCACGTAGAGCATCACACTTCGCTGTGGCCGTGAGGTGCACCCAGGGCTTTGTCGTCAGCTGTTGTTAGCACCCCCTGAGCCAGCTGCTGTCCTCTGAGGAGCCTGCGTCACCTCGTCATTAAAACACAGACAGGCAGAGAGGGAAAGCGGTCTGGGTTGAACACGGTTACTCAGGGTTTCCGAGAGCGACAGAACCCTCAGAATGTGGATTCAGGGAGAGGTTTGTGTTTCAGGAAATGGCTCATGTGAACATTCTTCACCATCACATTCACCCAAGACCCTCATTTGATGCCACAGGAATCTGAGCCACAGAGACCAAGAGGTCAGGACCCCAGGACACACGGATTCTCGGCAACAGGTCGCCTGCGTCCGCACTCTTCCCAGGCTGCCTCTCGGAAGCTGGTCCACAGCTCACCTGACCTCTGGACCTGAAGAACATCCAATGTGGGTCTTCCCCAGCCATCCTGCCAATGGAGCCATTGTCCCCAAGCCCCAGAATGTCAGAGGCCCTCTTCAGAATGTCCTTGGAAGTGACAGTGGACAGGTGGACAGGTGGACAGGTGGACAGGAGCCTCAGGCTGTGTTTGCCACATGTCCCTCTCCAGGGACAGGATGAGAAACAGCATCACAGGATGAAGGACACAGATGGTCCCCAGGGCTGTTCTCTGTGGAGCGAAGGGGGCAGTCACCCCGGCTCTCTGATGTGACTCAGACCGCCTCCCAAGGGGTCCCCACAGGCCTGAGCAGTGACTGGGGAGCCCCACGCGCCCGCATCTGCCACACTGAGGCACCTTTCCATTGTCCAGGAGGGCGCTTAGCATGGCTGCACCCCTGGGCTCCCCCAGCAGTCTCTGCTTCCGGAGAGATTCCAGGCGCCGCGAGGGGTCTCTGCAAGGCCTGCTTCTGTGGCAGGCCTCCGCGTGCATGTTTGTGCGATCTAATTACTCACCCCCAGGAAGTAGTGGGGTGTAAAACACTAATTGAAAATGTGGGTGCTTGCAATCTGGGAGAGTGTGTGCGCCTGTCTGGTTAACAGGAGAAAGGTTGTATTTTCTAGATCATTGATTTATCATCATTAAGGCTCCAAATACAGTGCTGTGTGAGTCAGCAGCCGGAGTACGCTTCTCTCGTTTCATTTACCTCAGAGCGGAGGCACCTCCGGCTCTCTAAATGTGAAAACACCCTGGATTGGATTCAGCATGGTCACCGCCCCTCCCCTGTCTAAGGTTCTTTATCTCACTTATGTTCAGAACGGAGGGTTTTAGTGAGACCCTCACAATTATGTCTGCGCAGTACCGACTAGAAAGAGAACACCTCTGGTTTGGGCACGTAGTCCTGTGTGAAGCCTTGTGGGATGGGCTGGGGAGCCAACCTCATGTCCCCTCCCCTCTCACCGGGCAAGCCCAGACCAGCTCCCTGAGCTATGCAGTGGCAGCCTGGCTGTGACAGCGATTTCCTAGGAGCAAGATGGAGCAGGTGAGGAGAAATAGACACAGGCTTGGGATGCAGGGAGTGGAAGCTGGATTCCTGATTGAGGCAAATGGCTGTCAGACTCCATAAAGTCTGTGTCGCCCCACACCCTCTCTTCCTAAGGCTGAGATGTTCACCAAGTCTCTTTCATCCTCCTCCCAGCCCCTCACAGGGAGCTGCTCTCAGCTCCTGGCATGGGTGTCCTGTCCCAGAGCCACCCCCATGCTTCCTTTCCCCTCCTGCCATCCTCAGGTGGATTAACTCAGTGGGCACATTGTGAGCTTCACATAGGCATCAAGGCACTGAGGTTTGGGGGGTAATCTGTACGTCGCCTGGCACTACCTGAACTCAGTGTGGAAGTTGCTATGTGAGAACAGAGACAGCTCCTGTCTTGCAGTCCCCAGTCCCCATCCCTCTGGCACGCAATACACAGCAGGCCTTCAATCAGGAGGTGCTGAATAAATGAGTGGATGCATGAATGAACAAATGAATGAAGGAATGGCCCTGGGAGACCATCACATGCCCTACTTCTGCCTTCCCACATTTCTCCAGCCAGACAGTGAGTCTGAATTGGGTGTCCTTCCCTGGGCACACACATAATGGCTGGACTTGTCCTCTTGGGTCAGTGGGCTGTCACCCTGTGTTCCATCCCCTGCCAGGCCATGGGCCAGGATGATTTGGTCCTGTTCACTGCTGTTTGCGGCTCCTGCCACCGCGCTTCTCATACAGCGGGGACCTCATAGACATGCGCTACCTGACTGAGGGCATAAACCAGTATTTGCTAGCACTTGGCATCTACAAAGTGCGTTCATAGACAAATGTCCCTCATCATCCAGACCTGTTTGATTCCCAGGTTCAGACAGTGAGAACTGTGGTGACAAAAGGGACAGTGTGATCCAAAATCTGCGGCTTCTTGAGACAGAGGCAGCAAATGCTCAGAGTGCATAATTTAGAATGGATCAGCAGTGATCTTGTCAGTTAATGTTCCTAAATTCAGATAGGGGCTATCTGCACTCTAGTCCCTCTGAGCTTCACGAACATCCTTTGAGGTATAAGAACCCCCGTGATAAAGGACAATCTAGGTTCAGAAAGGTTGAGTGGTGTGCCAAGTGCCACACAGCATGTGAGTGGTGAAGCCAGACCTGGAACTCAGCCACAGAATTCCCTCTCGCTTTTGTGCTCTCTACAGAAACCCAAGAGGTTACCTAAGAATAGCAGCAGCGTGGCCTGGATTTTCTGAGAAAGCCCTGTTTTAAAATGGTTTTCTCGTTTGGCCTGTAAGTGCACGAGAACATGTCAGGCCCTCGTACAGGTCCCACTGGGAAGCGTGGTTTCCTTCAGTCCCAGGCACCACCCAGGCGGACGTGGTGTGTTGGGTATCAGGTCACTTCAGACTCCCAACACATTGAGATGCAGCCTGGGAACCATCCCACTAGAGGGCGCTCCCCTCCACCGCCCACCCCCTGCCTGCCAAGCTGCCAGTCTTCCCCCCCATCCCCCACCCCCCATCCCCCATCCCCTCCAGACACTTTCTGGGGAAGGCCATGCCCCTTTTCCTGACCTCCCAGGCTTCTGGAGTCGTGGCAGACAGGAGTGGAGAAAACGCAGGCATGGGAGAGCTGCCAAACCAGAGGGGGGCCAGGCATCCAGACCACAAGGAGCCATCTCACTAAGAGCCCCCGGACGTGCTGGCCGCGTAGTTGACATCTGCGCCTGTGAAAATGTAGGTCAGTGACTGCGTGCGAGGAGAAGAAAGCATGGCCGTGCCAGGGAAAGTCGGAAGGGAAGTGATCACAACATATAGATTAAATAACCACCAGATAACAAGCTGAATACTAAGCATCAACACATGGAGATAAAGGGAAACAATTAAGTCAGTGGATGGTAACTGGTTCCCAAACTTGGCAGGGGATTCCTCCTCCTTCCTGTTTGCAGCCAATGCGATGCTGCTCCATTCCTGGGGGTGCAGCACGCTCTTCTCTCTGCCCAGGGCATGGAGCAGACTCAACAGGGGCTGTTCTTGGTCACAGGGAGCCTGAGACTAGTCCCTGCTGCAGGTTTTTCAGCCTTAGAAGGAGGTGTGAATCCTAGAAGAAGGGGGCAGTTAGGAGTGTTTTGAGAGCACTGAGAGCCCCTTGCCCTGCAGTGAAATGGTTAGCCTTGCATGGCATTATCTGTGAAATCCTCCAACAACTTTACATCGAAAGTCTATGTTTAGGGACGCTGGGATAGCTCAGCTGTTGAGCGCTTGCTTCAAAATCATGAGGTCTGGGGTTTGATTCCCAGCCCTGGGCCCTGCAACCCTATATGCTGAACTTTGGCATAACTGGTGACCCCGGGATGGCTCAGTGTTGAAGGTTCTCATCTCCTATGTGGGAGGTCCCCGGTTCAGTTCACACCCAGCACAGCCCCACATCCACCTGTGTGGAATGAAGCCAAGTCACAACTAATGATGGACAACTATGGAGACTGCTCTGGACACCCCCTCCCCCTCATTGTCTCTCAAACAATAAAATAAATCTTTTTAAAAAATAAAAAGCTCTGCTTAAATAGAGCTGTTCGAGTGCTTGTATAGCTTTGCTATGTCCACTGGCAATTTAACTGCCAGGAGAAGGAAGGGCCAGAGAGGGTTCTGGAAAGTTGAGTTAGCAGAGACATCTTTTGACCAGGTGTCAGGACACCCAGGTCTGGACTTAGTTCTTTTGGTCTGCTATTAGCCTACTGTGTGACCTCGAGCAAGTTAATCAACCTCTCTGGGCCTCACTTTCCTTGTCAGTAAAACAACATTTTCAAAGGATTTTCTATAAAGCCATTATCTTTCTAACAGCAGGAATCAGGCAATTCAGGAAGGTCTCTTGACTGCTCCATGGATGAGGTCCAAGCAAAGGAAGAAAGCCCTTCTCTTCCTCAAAGGACTTAACAAGCCACCTGAGTTCTCCCAAAGCTGTCCTCATCCTTGCTTTCCTCACTGGTGTCCCTCCAACCTGTCCTTCATGGCCTCTCCCCTTAGCTGTCTTTCAGGGAACAAGAGGCCCGAGGTCCAGAAGTTAGAGCTCCTAAGCAAGTCCAGTCTTGGTACAGACGAGGAATCAGGCCCAGGGAAGCTACATGACATACCCCAGCTTTTACACCTGCCTGCCTCGCACTTCGCGCCAACCACTTTCCATTCAGAGATTCAGGTTTTTACCTGCAACATGGGCTTCATACTAGAGATTCAGTTTCCTTACCTGCAATGTGGGTTTCATACTAGAGATTCAGTTTCCTTACCTGCAACGTGGGCTTCATACTAGAGATTCAGTTTTCTTACCTGCAACGTGGGCTTCATACTAGAGATGCAGTTTCCTTACCTGCAACGTGGGCTTCATACTAGAGATTCAGTTTCCTTACCTGCAACGTGGGCTTCATATTAGAGATTCAGTTTCCTTACCTGCAGCGTGGGCTTCATACCGTCCACTGACAGTGTTTTGTGAGGAAAATTGAGAAGCATAACACCGAATGCCTAGCAGGTATTCACGAATGATGGGTATTTTTAATACCACAGGCCTCATAATGCCTGACAGTTCTGAGAATCGTAGACTCCAGCTTTCCTGCCTAGGAGATGCATATTCTTCCTAGCACAAATTGTTGCTTCTGCAATGGAATAGTGCCCTCTGACCCCCGTCCCTGAGACTCTACTCAACAGTGGACTTGGGCAGGAGTCTAGGTTGGTTCAAGGACAGTGATTTGGATTTGCGTAAAGCAGCAATGGACACTGGCCCAGGGCTGAAGTGCTGGGTTCTAGCGTTGCCTCCATAGTGGGTGACTTTGCTGGGTGACCTGGAAGACACATCATCCTTCCATACTTCCTGTTCTCAGCTGTCAGGCAAAGATAAGAACGCTATAGAAACGCTGTGAGGAACTATGAGAAGCTCAGTCATGAAAAGACTTTAACAGCATTAAGGTGCTGGTCTGATGGAAAGATCTGTTTCCCTGAGTGTTTTCCCAAACCTAGTAGTGTTGGGAGGATCAGGAAAGATTGTGGATGTGAAGGTTTTTGGTGAACGTAAAAATCCTCAGCAAATGGAAGCATCGCTCTCACTAAGCTGTGCGGGCTGCCAGAGGCAAGGAGCAACATGCTAAAGGTCACACAGCCCTGTGTCGTGGACACTGGACACAGATCCAATTTCCTCCCAGGCATTCTCCCCAGGTCTGTGCCTGATGCACGTCTTACAGAGAACAGTGCCGTGGGCCAGCGCTCCGCTGGGTCTGTTTGCCTGCGGAAACCCCTCTGTTATAGTCCCAGTGTTCAAAGCAGCTTCCATTTGTCAGTAAGGGCAACTTTGCATAAGAAATTACATTGCTGTAATCAAATATTTGATTGAATTAGGTTTAATTGTTTGTCTCAAGACAGTTCCTCTCCTTCCCGACAGAGCTGGCCAACCTCTGCAGCCCGATCCGTTCCTCTGTGGCAGGTGCAGCCCCTGAAATGGAAGGTCTGGCCCGAGACTCCCAGCGCCCAACTGGGTGCACTGGGCTGTGCGGCTGGAACACGGCATGGCTACTCTAGAGCAGGGGTGTCCAACCTTTTGGCTTCCCAGGGCCACATCAGAAGAAGAAATGTCTTGGGCCACACATAAAATACACTCACACTAACAGTAGCTGATGAGGTTAAAAAAAAAAAAATCCCAGAGAAATCTCTTAAGTGCTGGGCCTTATTCAAAGCTGTCCTGAGCCGCATGCAACCCGTGGGCTATGGCTTGGACACGCTTGATCTAGATGGATGTTCTCTTAGCAGTCTTACAGGTTGTTCTATATCAGAGTGCCCACCCACTTCATATTAACAGGTGGGAGGATGTGGTTCTACGGGTATAATAGGATTGATTTTTTCTCTGTTAAAGGAAAAGGTCTGGGTAGAATCTTAGCTACTTATTATTCACTTGGATAAATCACTTTATTGTTGTTATTATTATTGTTACTTTGTTCTTGATTCTCAGTTCACTCTTCTGTAACAGGAAGGTGAAACGTGCTTTGCCTATCTCACAGGACAGTGGCCGGGCCTCAGTAGCACTAACCACGCACTGTGGGTCCCACGGGGCCAGGTAAGCACACCACAGCATCGTGTCACTTCACCCTCAGAAGATCCTATGAAGCAGGAGTTATCATCTATGGGACGGGTGAGGAAACCAAGGCACAGAGCGTGCATAGAATTTGCAAGGGCACATCACTGGCAAGTGACATAGCTGGGCCAGGCTGAAGAGAACCAGGTGGGTGGAAGCAGTCTGAAGTAAAGAAACCCTGATGACAGGCCAGCCTCTCCATTGCTGTGGGGTCAGAGACCGTGCACTTGGGTGCCCCACTGACCCACCTGCCTCCCTGTGCTGGATGGGACAGAAGCTAGACTGGCTCGAGTCTCAGCAGGAGAAGGGCTTGACACCACCCTGGGTCTGGCTTCAGCATGGCTCCTGGACTGTCCTTTCCTCACCGCAAATGATTTGTGTTTGGTTCATGGCTTCACCCCAACACAGCTCCGTGCTGAGTGCTACACAGAGGTTTCATCAGTGCATGCCGTGTCGTTACATGTTCTCTAAACAATGAAGTGAGAAAGAAAATGTAAAGACACCAAGCTCTGGATGTGATGGACAAGGCAGGGGCATCACGGGAGGAAAACAGGTGGAGAGAGGGAGGCGCTGGTGAAAACTCCTCCCACCACAGCTACACCCTGGGAGGTGACTGGAGCAGGGTGTCCTGTGCCAGGGATGTGGGGAGTCACAGGCCAGAATGCAAAAAAGCAGACCCTCACCTCCCAGAGAAAAGCGCCAGAGGCCAGCGCGTCCCTCCCTGGGGTAGCTTCAGTGGCCAAGGCCTGAGCTGTAGTGTCACCTCTTGTAGAGGGGACGGTCACCTCCCCTGAATCTCTGCAACATGGACCATGAGGAGCCTGGAGCTCCAGGAGGAGGGCTCTGCAGAAAACAGCCTGGGACCAAAGCCAGCCTGCCACCTGCTTTCGTAAAGTACAAGGGCTGTCCAGAAAACATCCGGCCATAAACGCCTCTTTCCTATGATGTGGCTGGACACTTTCAGGACAGCACTGGTGTAACCAGAACACAGCCACACCGATGTTATCGTAGACTGCCCCTGGCTGACTTTTCTACCACGGTGTTTAGTAGTTGTGAGAGAGACCACACAGCCCACACAACCTAAAATGTTTACTCTTGGGCCCTTTGTCTGTCAAGCCTGGCCTAGAACGAGGCGCGGGAGTTCTATTCTCTGCTGCAAGCAGCTCCAGCCCTCACTACCTCTTCTCTCATCCCAGTTCTGAGGATAAGGACAGCTCCCGGCAGGGGTGATGTGTCCACATTGAGCAGCTAGCTGGTGTGACACAGAGCAGAGGCCTTCCGTCGGGGCAGAGGGCTGAAGTCCGGGCAGGCAGCGTGGGCTACAGTGGGGAGGTGGGCACACGGGAGGCCCAGGACACAGGCCCTTTATTAGAATAGCCACACTCAGGCATGATGACTGACGTGTAAATGAATGGATGGAAGAGTAGTGGGGGAGAAGAGTTTAGCGTCTCTGCCCTCCCTGACTTGAGTGATAGAAGCAGGAAACGGTGGTGCTTGGCTGCGGCCCTATCAGCAAGTTCTGGGTTGGACTCCAAGCCTAAGCTTGACACAGAAATGTCTGGCAAGGCCCATCCTGGCTGACTGAGATCCACTCAGCTTCCCTGGAAGCCACCCTTTGCCTCTTCATGCAGCCGAAACCTCCTCGGGCTGGGAAGAATGGATAAGCACTGGTCAGAGGGCAATTACCCAGGATCCCTTTCAGCACATTCCAGCTATGACCTATAGAGTAATCTTAAAAAAAAAAAAAAAAAAAAAAATCCAGCTGGAGACTCAGCAGAAAACAGCTTCCTAAAAACTGCAGGAGAAATTGGATACTTTATTTCGGTGACAAAATCACCGGGCTGCTGCTTTTTCAGCAATTCCAATTCAGGATGGAGTTGCTGAGGCCCGCCCAGCGGGGGGCTGCTGCCCCACCCCTGTTCTCCTGGGGAGGGCTAAGACAAGGCCATGTAGGACAATGGTCAACTGTGGCAGATGCCCAGGTGGTCAAATCCGTCCTAGAATGAACTTAACGTCTCAGATTTTCCACCAATGGTCCAAGTTCCCCCGAAATGCATCTTCTGGTCCATCCTGAGGGGGCATTAGCACCTGTCTTTGTGTGTGTGTGTGGCAGAGGGGAATACAATTTTTTAATTTATTGGGGTAACATTGTTTGACAAAAATTGCATAGATTTCAGGTGTACAATTCTACATGACATTGTCCATGCATTGCATTATGTGCTCACCACCCAGAACCAGCTCTCCTTCCATCACCATATATTTGATGCCCCCTCCCTACTCCCCACCCCACCCCCCACTCTCACACCCACCTTCCCCTTTACCCTCAGGTGACCACTAAACTATTGACTGTGTCTGAGTTTTTATTTCTTTGTTACTTTCAGTTTTATATTCCACCCATAAGTGAGGTCATATGTTTCTTGATTTTTTTCTGTCCAACTTATTTCACTTCCTATGAAAAGATGAAATACAGCCATTTGTAACAATATGGATGGACCTTGAAGCATCTGCCTGTTTTCTTGAAGATTTTTAAATCTGAAAGACCCACCCTCTGAATGCTGCTTTCATCCAAGAGGGAAACTCTTAGATCAAAGAAATAAACACTGAAATTAATTACTGATTTGGAATAAAAAGGAATGGTAGTGTCATTTTCCTGGACTGAGTCTCTTGTGGTCATTAGCTCAAGTACCAGCAGCATCCATGATTAAAGATGAACAGAACTTTCATTCACCCATGGTTGCACCTCACAAATACCTCTCCATACTCTGTTTTGTCTCATTCTCACAAAAACCCTGGGAGATGCATAGTTCAATCTTTTTCCATTTCACAGTTGGGAAAACTGAGGATACTAAAGCTTACGTACCTTTCCCCAAACTACATCTTAGTAAATGGCAGCACTGCAAATGGAATCCAGGTCCTCTAATTCAGAATCAATCCCACGGTTGGCAATGCTTGTTTCACCAAGACGTAACATTTTCTCTCCAGGAGTAAATCTCCTCCAGAAATTAATCCAAGAGGCAGGCAGCATGTGGCTAGAACATGTACTTTAGAAATCAGGATTTGTTACCAAAGTACCCTTGCCTGGTAAGGTTCTGGAAGGGTTCAAGGGCATTGAGCTGACATATGTCCACCTCACCCTGTAGGTACTTGTAGCTGAAGGTCCTTAGCTCATGTTCTTCCCTATGCCCATCCAGCTCCATCAATTGATATTGTGGTGCCCTGCAAAGGGGTCATTTGATAGAAGTACCCCCTACTCCAGCCTGCTCTGCCATGATAGGTCATGATGGGAAACACTTCTTCTGCAATACGTAAAATACATATGCAGGATAACTAGGAAAAAAGAATAGGGTAAATTACAAGGACCACGAGGCCCTAAAGTTCTAGAGAAAAAAAACTCCCCAGGTGAGCTGCCAATCACACATCATGTTCCCAAGGGGCTGGGCTTGGCCCAGCCCTGCTAGAAGAAGGAATAACTAGCCAAGCCAGCAACAGTTGGCAGGGCGGGGGAGGGCTGGAGCAACAAGCTGGATATTTGAGATACTACACTCACAGAACTGGACATTTGCTAAGGCCAGGATGGAGAATGTGGAAGCAGCGCAGAGCTAGGCCTGCAGCTTCTACAAAGCAGAAGGAAGTCTCCTGAGGAAGTTTCACTGTCCTCGGGAAACAAAGGTGTTCCGGAGGGAAGAGGGTCTTCCTCACACACACACAACCAGTCTCCTCCTCAAGGCGTTGGGAGGTTTGGCATCTTCTTGGGTTCCGAGGCTGGAGTCGGAGGCTTTGGGACTCTGGAGGGCAGTGCTGGACACCCCACAGCCTTTCGGGGCTGAGTGGGTGAACCAGGGCAATCCAGAGCAAGGCTGAGTGTACATGTCCCTGCCGTTGGCTTTCTGCCTATCTGTCCGTATTTAAAGTCCATGTCCCCTGTATGGTGTAAGATGGGTTCTGCCTTTTTATCCAGTTTGACAGTCTCTGCTTTCTAATTGGAATGGTCAGTCCATGGCCAGCGAATGTACGTGTGCGCTCAGGTCAAAATCAGCCACCTTTCCATTTGCTTCCCACTTGTCCCTTTGGATTTTTTTCCTCTGTTGCTCCCTTTCTGCCTTGTTTTGGGTCAATAGATGCTTTTCAACATTTCAGCATTAGCTTTGCAGCCATGCCTCCATATTCCTATTTTACTAATGGTTACCCTAGGAATTACAATATACATCTTTATCTTATCACAGTCTAATCAGAAGTAATATTATACCACTTCACTCTTGGGGCTTCACCCTTCCTACTTCATATTTCACACGTGTAAGGCCTTTAGAGTGGCGTAATGTTATTTACCTGGCTACATTGTTTGGGCTATCATTTTTATATATTTTGCTCCACGTGTTAAATTCTCCCTTCCACGGACATTTTTGCTTGGACTAAGTCATCTATTAACAAAATGATTAATAATAGAGGAAAATAGACCATTTTTATATTGACCCACACATTTAATGTCTCTGTTGCTCTTCATTCCTTTCTGTAGATCCCAATTTTATCTGCCATAATTTCCTGTGGCTAAAGAACATCCTTTAGTATTTCTTCCAATGCATCCTGATGGCAACAACTTCCCACAATTTTTATCACAAAATGCCTTTATTTTTGCAGGCATATTTGAGGGGTATTTTCATGGTATCTGAAATTCTGGGTTAACATCTTTTTTGTTTTTCCTTTTCGTTCTTTCAAACGTTGCTCTATTATTTTTGACATCCACTGTTTCTGATGAGAAGTCAATTGTCATGCATATCATTGTCCCCTATAGCAATAGGTCTATTAGCTCAAACTGTTTTCAATTTGAGCAAATAGACATATTTTGATGTTCCTTTTTGATTTTTAGGAGTTTGATTAGGATTTGCCTATAGGTATGATTTTCTTTGTATTTTTCCTTCTAAGAGATTGCTAAGCTTCTTGATCTGTACACTCATGTTTTTGTTCAATTTAGGGTGTTTTGGCCATTGTCTCCTCAAAGAATTTTTTTTTTTTTAAGATTTATTTTATTGATTTTTGACAGAGAGAAACAGAGACAGAGAGAGACAGAGAGAAGAGGGAGGGCCCAGAGTAGTCTCCATAGTTGACATTAGCTTTCCATATAGTTTCACTCCACAGGCGGGCACAGGGCTGCGCAGGGCAGGAACTGGGCCGGGAGCCTCCCACATAGGTCCCGGCAAGAACTGAACTGGGGGCACACCCCAGTCCAGCATGTGGGTCCGCATGGGCCGGAGCCGGGATTCAATCCTTGGTCCTCAGGGCTTCAAAGTGAGCGCTGTACCCGCTGAGCCATCCCAGCTTTCCCTCCTCAAAGAATTTTTGCTGTCATGTTCTGCTTATCTATTTGGGGAAGGGGGAATTCCAATTACATTATGTATATTGTCTCACAAGTTAGTGGCGCTTTGGTCTTTTTTTTTTTTTCTTCATTTTTTTCTCTGTTCTTCAGATTGCATAATTTTTGTTGAACTGTCTCCTAATTCATTCATTCTTTTTCCTTCTACTTCTAATCTGTTTTTTAGCCCATTCAGTTAATTTTTTCACTGAGTTTATTTTATCTTTAATCTTGAATTTCTTTTTAATTCTTGCTTATAATTTTACTTCTTTGCTGAAATCCATGTCTGCTGACTCATTAGAACTGATTTTTATAAGTTCTTTAGCATATTCACTAAAACTGCTTTGAATTTTTTGTCAACTAAACTCAACATCGAGACTATGTCAAAGTCGGTTTTTCTGTATTAATTTTATTTTGTTTTGCCAATGAATCAGATTTTTCTGCTTTGTTTGTTGCTTTTCTCTAGTTAATGTTTTATTGTACACAACATTAAGATCACATGTTGCAATTCTGGATTCTATTATGTTTTCGTGAAGACTGGATATTCGTTCTAACAACTAATTCAATTATAGGTGAACTGCAGAAAGCAGTCTTGGTCTTATGTGTTGTTGTGATATAAATCTATGGAAAAGCAAGTCCCTCTCATGGGCAGGACTCATCCTCCAAATCCAAAAGCATTCTTAAAGTGTGTATTTAATTTTTGGCTTTGTTAAGGTTACAGCAACAGCAGGGTTGCAAACCTTTTGGTGATTGAATGCCAAAGTTTATGAAATAAGAGTATACTTGCTCAACTCGTGTGCCAACCCATCGAGTGAGACAGAGGTATCGATTATTTTTATGTCTATAAGAGGCATAGGATGTTTTTATAACAAAATACAATAATTCCGCGTGCCGAAATAATTGCTCCACGTGCCACTTTGGGCACGTGTGCCACAGGTTCACCACCCCCGCTCTAGAGAGTGGCCTTTATTCCAAACTCGTGGCCTTCCCGTCTTTTCCCCAGATGCCTGTGGTGTACAATTCTCCCGGCTCCGGCGAGGCTTCCAGACTAGTGCTGCTCAGCACTGTTTGGCCTCTGGAACCTTTGTTATATTCTCAAACCCACAGAAAATGCTCCTTGGTAAGCTTGACATAGTTTTGCCCTGCCTATAAGTATCTCAGTTTTTGAAAACAAGCTCAGAGACAGTCCCTACACCGATTTGTGTCACCTAGCAATATAGGTCTCTCTGCTTCAGGTTTTTTTTTTTGGTGTGTGTGTGTGTGTGTGTGTGTGTGAATTGGGTTTATTAAAACTATACTCTAGCCCAAATTTATTTTATTTCATTATTGAAAAGATAAGCTCTTCCCACTTCTGCCTAACAGAAGAAAGTGAAAACTCTGACTCGAGAAATAAAACATCACCAGAGTCTTTAATAGCCAATATGTGGCACACAATACAACAAAAAGTCACTAAACAAAGAAAGAGAGAAAAAAAAGCAGACTAGTGATTCAGATATTGGAGTTAGCAACAAAAACTTCTAAAACTCTGATTAATGATGTTATTAATAGTTAAAAAGATCAACAATACACATAAAAAGATGAAAGTTTTGACATGTATAATTGGAACCTATAAATAAGTGAAAATGCAATATCTG